>JAINVK010000039.1:0-42162 GCA_030068075.1 Paguma larvata | reverse complement strand
TCCCCCAAGTCAGTTTTGGGCTGTGGTTTCTTACATATATTTTACTTCTAATAATTTCTTAGTGTGGATTGTCATGGAAATAAAATCAGATCCATTCAGATAGATGCTCCTATATATTCGAAGTATATTCACTTTTGAATTGACGTTTGAAGAATGCTGCCTGACTCTCAGGAATGTGGTCATTGCTGCAGGTTTTGGGTGATGACATTATTAATGGTCAATAGATAATAGATAATCTTAGGGAGTAACTTTAGAGAAACACATGTTTTCCACATAATCTTTTGCCGGTAGCCAGAGCCTTCTTGAATATCCATCTACTTTGTGCTTACCCTTTCGACCCATGGTATTTACCTGAATGTGGCCATCAGTTACGTTCTGACTGCATGTGAAATGTTTTTTCACCCTCATATACTGATTGTGGGAACATTCTATGTAATCTAAAACACAAGTCATTCTTTGAAGTTTGATGGACTGCATAGAATGTTTTCATTGTTTTTTTAGTAGGAACTTTGAGGAAGTGGAATGATATCATCCTGTCAATCTTTAAATGTATACTTGGCATGCTTAGAAAAAATATGTAAGAAGCCTGGAGGAAGAATAAACTTCGGGCAGTCCTGATAAGAGGCTGTTTCCAAGAGACTGAATCTGCGTCTTCTCTTGCGCCCCGACCAACCCTCATGCAGGTGAAACCCTAGACCAGCCCGATAGCGTGAGAGAGGCAGCTGGTCTGCTCTCAGGGCAGACTCTGGCCCAGGTGTAGCCAATGGAGGTCCTTTTGATGACAGCCCTCAGGTGTTCTCACTTGCCAGACAGTCAGCTTGCCCGGAGGTAGGAGTAGGCACTGAATTCTAACTGGAGCCCATTCTCTTCTTTAATGATGAACCTTGGTCCCTGGGGTGCCTCTTTGCATTTGATTTGTCTCTCCTCAGACTAGGTTCGACTTGGGAGTCATCCAGAGCAAGAGCCTCAGAGGAACATACTCTTTGGAAACTAGAACATTCCAGGATCCAGGGGTCTGTGTCAGGTACACAGCCCGGGTCCAAGCATTGGGGTGGAGTACCCAGTCACTTCCTGAACCAATTGACAGCTCTCAGTGTCTGGTATCCCAGAGGATAGCAGGCCCCACTGTCCCTGGGGGCTTGGTGCTTAGTCAGCTCAGTCATTGCAGGGATGGGTAGCCAGCTGGCCTGTCTCCCCAAGTGGAGAGAGGTGCCTTCATACTGCAGATTCGAGGGCTCATGCCTTTGGACTCTGGAGGACGCTCAAAGGGTCTCTGAAGTGATGATTGCACCCGGCCGGGTTCTAACCACTTGACCTTCAGCCAGGAGCCCCAAACAGCCAGAGCTGAATCACTGCTGCCCCTGTCCTCTAATGGGAAAGAGCCAGAAACAAACCCAAAACCAGGAATTTGCCTCTCTTTCTGAAGGAAGAATGCAGGCCACTTGGTAACAGGGCTCCTGTGTAGTCTGTGATGGGCTCCCTTCACCAAAGCCCACAGGTGTTGCTTATTTCTGAGAGGGCCAGCTTGCTAGGAGATGGCACTAGTCACTTCCTTTTCCATGTAATGTCATTCTGATTCCTAGTGAAGCATTCTGGCCCTCGGTGAATCTATTTTCACCCTTTTTTCACCCTATTTTCCAACGAGTTCCTCTCTGGGGTCCATCCCATACAGTGTCTAAGAATATCCTTGGTGTTCAGCTGGGGATCCTAGTCCCAACATCAGGACTGTGGGACAGGTTTGGTGACAGGCACCCCGGTAAGTTGCTGTCAACCTCATGCAGGCATTCAGAAGCCTGGGGCATTGGAAGGGCCCAGTTAGACATTTGCACTTAGCCTGACAGCTGGGAAGGGAGCTGACCTCCTATCTTGGCTGAGGGGACATGCAATGACACATCCCCTTTCCGGACTGTTCCCATTCCCATTGGATGTATTATAGTTTGGCGTCCTTATGGCCACTGCCTTCCCATGTCTCGATGTTTAACTCTGTTCCCATTTCGACTTAGGGAGCATGGAGCTGTCACTCACTATCCCCCTGCCCAGGGATAGATTTTCCCACATCATGTACATGTTGGATGTGGCGGGCCCCAAGCAAGGCAACCCAGCCTGCTATAGGCCGGACTTGCGCTGCCTCACACTTGGATTGACCTTGCATCTGTGACCCCGAGGTGCCAGCGGGACCACAGGCATTAGGGCCGGGTGCAACTGACCACCACACAGAGGTTTCTGGGTCAGGTGCCTAGGCGCAAATATCCCTGTGGATCAAGACAGTGCCTCAGCAATCTCAGCGGTCCAGAAAATCAATCTGTGTTCTTAGTGTGGCCCTCAAGGCTTTGATATGTGCACTGGTATCTTCCTCCAGTATGCTCAACAGTGACAGTTCTGGGTGGAAGGAATAGATACACAACAGCCCCATGCATAGTGGCAGAAGGCAGGAACTGGTAGGTAGGGTGGAACCCATTGTGGCACCACCTGGTGTTGACTCCTTGTGAATTCATTCCTCCCAGCTCAGGTTTGGAGTTTTCACGTACTCTCACACATGCAATCTCATGTATAATGGATCTACATGGTAGGAATGTGTCAAAGAAAGCCAGGAATAACCTTTAATAAGCATGTACTGAGTCAAGGTGCTGTCCAGTGTGCTACGTGTCTGCCAGAAATGCAGCAGGATGTACTGTAGCATGGTAGTCTTGTCCCTTCACAAATCTTTAAGGTTGCACTGGTTTAAAATAAAGAGACCTTGCTCTGAGAATCATTCACAGTCTGTAATCACTTCCCCCCCTACAGTATGTCTTGTCTTCTAAAGATGCTTGACACCTTCCAAGTTGTGAGGTTCTTCTATGGCCAAACCAAAACAACAACGCAGCCCTCTAGGCCAGAAACCTGAGTTCCGGGAGACTCCTGCAAGATGAACAAGCATACAGGGAAATTTATCTTGCCAAAGGGCCAAGGGCCCTTTGGGCCAATTATTCCAAGGTCACAAAAAATGGATTAAGTTCCCCAGTGGAGAGTCCAGGGTATGACTGTTGGAGAAACACATGGAGTGGACTCCAGGGAGGGCTCAGAGTGAACATAGAACAAATGGGGAGAAAATGGGTAGATGAGGGCCAGAGTTCTGAATCAGGGATAAGAATGAGTTAATGCAGAGAGTGACAAGGCTAGCACGGTCTTCCCCAGCTCCCACACTGACTGAGGATGGAGAAACCCGTGTGGGCTTTGGCAAATCCTGCCATCTATTAGTTCCACCTGAAAGTACTGTCAGCAAGGAGCCTACCCAGATTCTTTCCTCAGGGTCAGAGTCCTGGCTCTGGGTATGTGTCCTTCGCTTGCCTTCAGTACTTGGGGGCAGCAGTGAAACAGCTGTACCAGGGGTGTACTCCCACCCCATGGGCAAGGGCTTGAAAGTGGGACTTGGTGCAGGATCCCATCCAAAGGTAATTTCTGTGCTGGCCACAACCCTGAGTGTCCTGCCCACGTGAACACCTACTGTCCTCCAAAATGTAGGGATCTCCTTTTGTAGGGCTGAGTGCTGGGGGACAACTGGAGACCTATGATTGTACATCATCTAACCAGCTAAGCAACACTGTGTGCTTAGGGCCAGAAGGACCAGGTTTCCTCTTGGAATTTAGAGCCAGAGAGCACTCAATTTCCTTCAGAACTGACTGGGAAACTGGCACCAGTCCTACAGCCATGACTGTGTATGTAACCACCCCAAGGTCTGGAACATGAACTGAGATAGCTGGAAAAGCACAATGGGATGTACATGAGGACAAGCAGTGCCTAAGTTCTGCATCTCCTAAGGGAATAGCATCCATCTGCACAGGAGACACCTATCTTACTTAACTCTCGATCCAGGCAGGAGGACGGCTCCCTTCCTGAAACGTGTGGCTTAGCCTACATGAGCATTCTCCAGCGGGCACCTGCAGGTGCTCTAGGCCTGAGGATGTCCACAAAGTCTGCAAGCCAACTCCCAGTCCCCCTGTGGCCACACCTATTGCACACTCACATAAATGGTACCGGACTCCCCGCTTCATAGGAAAGGAGAGGGCTCTGAGACACTGGCTCTGAAAGGATTCCAGGGAACCCCTTGTTTCAAAAGAAGAGCAATTATTTACTAGCGTTCGAACAGCCTGCTGAGGAACAAGAGCTCAGAGACATAAGGGTGCGGTCTCCTCTGCAGCATCCAGACTCTGAGAGCCCCGCACTGGCTCAGGAACTGACTGGAAACTCACTTCCAATCCTTGGAACATGGTTGTGTAGGAGACAGCCACGTGGTCTTGCTGTGTGAACCGAGCAAGTGAAAAAAGCCACATTGAGAGAGGAGTGACTACCAGGTGAGGCAAAGTTCTCCATTCAAGTGGGCACAGGTCGAATCGAGGAAGGAGAGATCTCCAACATCCCTTCGTCTTGTCTCACACAGGAGGCCGGATCCTCCCTAAACACTGGCCTCAACTCCCATCAAGCAATCTCCCTGGGCATCTTTCCACACCCTAGGTTTGGGGACAGCCTCGTAATTGTCCAATGAAAGGGAGAAGGGTCCAGAGCAATACCTATATCACCATCCCAAGGACACCACCAAACTCCCAAGCTGAAACAAGAGGATATTGCTCTAAGAAAGTGGCTCTGAATCAACTCCAGGGAGAACTTTCCTCACAAAAAGGGCTAAGTGGGGGACACAGCGTGCCAGGGCTCATCGCACATGAGATTTGGAGAATGTTGAGAATGAAGTACCCAGTGCAGTCTCCTCTCAACCAGGTTGTATCCGGATAAACACACGACTGTGGGCTTAGGCCAAGGGAGCCCCTGAGCGTCTACACCTGGGAGCCCTGTCAGCTAGAATCCTGCATATTTTTATTAGGAAAGAGTGAATTCTGGCTTTGGTCTGCCCCTCCTGCTTCTTCAGGCACTTGAGGGAGGCAACAGTGTTTGAGCTGTAGCTATTGGCTTCTGCTGGCTCTTGCTCAGGAGTCTGCCACAAGGACTTAGTTTCCTAATTCCTGGAAAGGGCTCTCCCAGGCCTGTCCCACCCCTCTTTACCTACTGCCCATGTGCTACCTTTCTGCTTCTCAGAATGAAGGCAAGTGAATCATCCAGGTCAGTGAGGCGAGCCGGCTCCCCTTTGCCTTACATAGCAGAGCAGCCCCAGCACCAAGCAAGAACCAAGGGACACAAGGCCTTCATTCCTTCGGTGGAGCAGGGCCTGATATCTCTCACTGAGCGCTGGAGCAGATTCGGAGTCCGAGGCCTACCAAGGAATGTCAGCTTAGTGAGTGATGGCTGCATGGTTCCTAAGCATGAATGAATACAGAGGGAGAAACACAGTAAGGGAGAGGGAATGGATATAGCCATGAGCAAAGTGTTCTCACTATTTCGACAAAGGGAATGAGGCTCACATGGCATAGAGATGGGTGTCTTCCTGTCCCCTAGGCCCAACAAGGAAGCCAGCTCCCCTCTACTATGTCTGGCCCAGTCTCCAAGCAACTCAGTCTCCAGTGGACCGCCGCCAAGGCCCTAGGCCTTTGGATGTCCATGTGGTCCTACAACCAAAGGCCAGGGCTCCTTTGGCTCAACCATTCTGACAGTCCCAAGGACTGATCCACATTGGACATCTCCAAACTGGAAATAGAACTCTGAAAGACTGAACTCGCATGGACCCTGAGATGAGCCTCGATGGCTAAGAAACAATGTCATTCAACTTGATGCACCCAGGCCTGATTTTCCAAGTTCCGTGCTGAATGGAACTTTGTGAATGCTACACCGACCCTGGGTACCAAATCCGTTCAGTGTCTCGTATTCTCTGCACCAACAATATCTTCCCCCTGACATCCTGCAGTCATGTGCAGTGTGGTTCGTTCTTGTATTCTGGCCCCAGCAAATGTCACGTCAGGGAGGCCTCTCATACCCTCCAATGACTCCCCAGCCTGTCCTCACAGCACACTCGTTCCTTTCATGATGACAGCGCTTGCCCTAGTTTTCACATGTCTTGTCCTTCATACCTGTGTTCCTCTCCCCTCCAGACTGTGAGAACCTGGAAGGCAGGCACCACTTTGTCATTGTAAGCCTTGCACATGGGCTCACCAGATGGCCAAGCATGAGGTGAGTGCTTGGAGCAGTTCCTGAATGAATAAATGGAAGCACTTTTGGCCACTCCATCTCGAGTTTGACCAGTTTACTCTGTGGAGATGACTGGGAGTATGGGAGATTCCTGTGGAATGTGAGGCAGGGGAAATGCAGAATGACTCTGCGTGACCTTTCCCTGGTCCAGTTTCCCCAGCAAAACTCGGTGGGCACCGCCGACACAGGAAGCTGCTGTTCCCTGGTGTCCAGCACTAGTACTGGAGCCACAGGCATGAAATCTGCACACAAAATCAGCACCTTCATGTGGCTGCCATGAAGGCAGTGGCCCTTTCAGGTCCCAGACTAAAGCTCAGGACCTAGAGGTTCCAGGGCTGTGCAAGGGATCTCGGGCTTCTGCCATTCCCCTTTCTCTGTCCATCCGCAGTGTATATGCTTTCCTCCTGAGGCATCCTCATGTCAGCCAGGACGATGACCCCCCCTATTTCCAAATGAAGACCCTGGGGGTCCAACAAAGACTGGGATTCTGTTGGACTCTAGATTCAGTGTACAGTGCTCTGACATGTGCTTCCCTAGCCCAAGTCTTCACCAACCCAAGTCTCCAAGCGTCTCTAGGTTCTCCAAGGCTTCTAGCAAGCGAAAGTCTTTCTCTAGGGTTCGGACCACAGTGACTCATTGATGGGGAGCCAAGGCCAATGGACCCATGATGCTTCTATGGAACTCTGGAGAAACACAACACTCTCCAGGAGAACGCTAAAGGCTTTTCTTCTGTAGCTATAGTCTAACCAGTGGGACTTGACTCATGGTAATTCCAGGTGCCCTAGTCCTTTCTTCTGGAGTCTGGGCCAAGAATGGCCCGGGCCCAGCAGAAAGCTACCAATTTCACGAATTCCTTGCCCATGTTTGGGCCTTTGAGCATGCAGCTCAGAAAATGGATGCTGCTGCCCCATGGCAGAGCTCTCTTGACCCTGTGCCTTCTTCTCTTTTCTCACTTCCCCAGTGAATGCTTTTTCTTGAACACACACCCTCAGTATGTGTCTGCCAGTGCACATGTGGGGGCTGGATAGTGAAAGGAACCCATGTGGAGAGCAAGTGGGCCTGATTTCTCCCAGAATATCAGACTCTCTCATTTCTAAACACATGATGGGAGGGATTTGAGCCATGTTCTAAAAAGGGCCCGAGCCCAGCCTTATCCTCTGGGCTCTTCCTACCTCCTGTGATCTGGGTCAGTCCTAGTCTCTCAATCAGATCAGTCACCCCACTGTACAGTGAGAGTTTGGATACAGGACTCCCTAAACAGTGGTCCAGAGGATGAGATGTCAGGCTCCATGAATCCTGGCTAGGGTGTCAGTGGGGAGTGGTCAGCCACACCTGTAGATGAAGTATACCGGTTTCCTTTAGACAGGCCTCAACACCTGCCTAAGAGAGGCAATATTCAGAGCCAATGAGGGAAATCCAGGTGTGTGTCGCTGGACATCCGGGACATCACTAACCCCACCGTGCATGAGTGTGCTCCCTACCTTATGAGGCGTGCATGATAATGCAGCACAGGCTCTGCTCCAGAAGTAGGTCTGGAGCAACCACCCCATCCCGCTACCACCTCCTGGTCCCAGGAGAGAAGGCATAGAGAGCAACCGGGCAGAAGCACTGTATCTCAGAATCAGAGAGTCTACTTCCACCCCTGCCTCTGCTGCTAGGCACACAGAGATCTGTCCCTCAGAAGGAATGAGAGAATGCACAGAGTGACGTGACTAGCACCGTCCTCCCCAGCTCACAAACCGACTGAGCAAGGAGAAACACCTGTTGTCTTTGGCCAACAGTGCCGTCTAGTAGTTCCACCTGAAAGCCCTGTCAGCAAGGAGCCTTCCGAGATTCTTTCTTCAGAATCAGAGGGAACGATTTGGCTCTAGGCATGTGTCCTGTCCTTGCCATCAGTAACTGGGGTAGCTGTGAGACAGCTAGCGGTAGGAGGGATGTGTCCCGGATGATGCAAGTGTTTGGGAGCAAGTCTTGGTGTAGGATTGCATGCAAAGGTACTTTCTGTGCTGACCAGACCCTGCACCATCCTGCCTACATGAAAAGCTGCTGCTCTTCAAAATCAAGGCATCTCCATTAGTGAGGGGAGAGAGGCCCACTGGATACCCATGCTCATGCGTACCCTTGCCAGCTAAGCAACACCATGTGCTTAGATTTCATCAGGGATGGCAGATCCATATTCCTACCATATCCTCAGGAACTGGCTGGGAAGCTGGCATCATTTGTATGGCCATGGCCCCTGGAACATGAATGGAGCCCTAGCCAGGAAAGCAGCCTTGCGATGAGCATGAGTAGAAGCAGTGCCAAAATTCTGGATCTCCCAAGGGCTGGCGTTCCTCAACAGAAAAGTTATCTTTCTTCCTCTACTCTCCATCCAGACAGGAGGCCAGCTCCATTCCCACACCTCTGGCTTAGCCCACACACAAGCATTCTCCACCAGGCACCTACAGATGCTCTAGCCTGGTGATGGCCACAAATTCTGAAATCCAACTACAGTGTGCCTTTGACCAACCAAGCCTATTGCACACTCACCAGGATTTCACCAGACTCCGACCTTCACAGGACAGGACATGCCTCTGACACAAGGGCTCTAAAACAATTCCAGAGAAACTCTTATATCCAAAGAAGAGAAAGGATTTACTATAGCAATAGTAATCTCTTCAGCAACAAGAGCTCAGGGAGATGTGAATCAATTGTCCTCTGGGACGTCACACACTCAGAGCCCTCCATTGGGTCAGGAACTGACTGGAGACTCGTTTTCAATTCTTGTAACTCAGTTGCATGTGGGAGAGTCACATGGTCTCAGTGTGTGATGTGAGAGCAAATTAGAAACTCAGCAATGGGAGAGGAAAGACTACAAGGTGAGTCAAAGCTATCCATTCAAAGGGGCATGGGGAAAATCGAGGAAGGAGACCTCTACTTTCCCTTCCTTTTGTCCCACACAGGACGCAGACTCCACCACTAACCTCTGGCTTAGCCTACCCGCAAGCAGTCTCCCTGGGTCCCTTCATGTACCTTAGGTTTGGCGAGGCCCACATCATTCTGAACCCAAACTGAGAAGGCCTCAATGCAATATCTCTGTTACCATTCCAAGGACACCACAAAACCCCCAAACTGATAAAAGAGGATATTACTCTAAGACTCTGTCTTGGAATAGTCTTCATGGAAACCGTCTTTCCCATAAAGGACAAAGGGGTGGCAGTGGACACACCTAGTGCCAGAGCTGTTCATTATGCATGTGACTGGAAGAATGTTGAGAATGAAGCACCCAGCGAAGGGTCCTATCAACTGGGCTGTATCCGGAAGGAGAAAGGCATGAGGGCTTCATCACAGGAGCCTCCTGAACAACTACTGCTGAGAGTCCTGTCAGCAAGAAGCCTGCATTCCTTCTTTGGGAGCCAGTGATTTCTGCATTGTAATATCTCTGCCACAATTCCCATCAGTTGAGGGAGGCAGCAGGGCTTGAGCTATAGCTGTTGGGTTCTGAGGACTCTTGCTCAGGAATCTGCAATGAGGACTTGCTTCCCTAATTCCTGCCAAAGGCTCTTCCAGTGCTGACCCTTCCAGGTTCATACTGCCCATGTGTAAACTGTCTGCTTCACAGAATGAACACCAGTCACTCATCAGGTCAGTGAGGCAAACTGGCTCCCCTTTACCCTGCATAGCACAGCAGGCCAAGCACCAAGCACCTAGGGACTGAAGGACTTCTTTTCTTTGGTAGAGCAGAGCCTGATAGCTCTCACTGAGCACAGGAGCAGAGTGAGAGTTTGCAGCCTAGCCAGGGGTGCCAGCTGTTGAGTGATGGCTCCATGGGTAGTATGGGGGGAAAAAACGGTCGAAAAACAACAAGGGGAAGGAAATGGGAGTCAGATGTGCCACAGCTCGACATTTCCAGTGGGAATGGGGATCCACTGGGAAAGAAGATGCCTGGCTTCATTTGCCCTCGGCCCAGAAAGAGGCCAGCTCCCTGCCCAAATCTCTGCCCCGTTACTCCCCAAACAACCTCTGCTGGTGGCCTTCCAATGCCCTGGGCATCTGAATGGCCACAAACTTTTGAAGCCCAGTGAGTTAATGAAGAAGGAGCCCTGTGGCCAAACCTCTCCCAGAACACAAGGACTGGACCAGACCCCCAGGTGGAAAACCGATGATAGGACTTGAGACGCTGACCGACATGGATGGGAGAAAGAACCTTGTTTTTGCAAGAGAGTAAAGATGTGTCAAGATGGATAAGGGGGGCTGGAGTCCTAGAGACCTTGGAGGAAGTGAAATATGAAGGGATGCCCAGCACCAGCTGCTGGCAATCTGGCCCTTAGAAGAGGGCACTTCCTTCCTGGATTTCAAACACTACTAACACAGTGAACCAAGATGTTAGATGAATGAAGCATTGCCCACCGTGTTCTTTGACAAAACGAGTATATGGTACTTTCCCCCCAGATCCGGGCACACGTTTTCAAACACACCCATTTTAGTGAAACAAGATGTTAGTTGAATGATGCAATCTCCACAATGTTGATGAACAGAGTTGAGAATATGGCACTTCCCTTAGTCCTTGCAGGGGATTTAAAAACTCTTTACCCAGTGACACATGAGGGTAGTCGAATGATGATCACAGTGTGGTTTCACAGAGTGGAGTGTATGACACGTTGTTCCTAGTTCTGTGCATGGGATTCAACAAACTACGAACTTACTGAAACAAGGTGTCATTTGAATGATGCATTCCGCTCAGTGTTTTTTCATAGAGTTGAATGTATGGCACTTTGCTCCTAGCTCTGCTCATGGAATTCAACACACTGCTAACGGACTGAAACGAGATGTTAGTTCAGAGACGTGTTCTGCACAGTGTTGTTTCACGATTTCAGCGTATTGACGCTCGCTTCTACTTCTGGCCCTGGGATCCAATACGCCACTAACTTACTGAAACAAGGTGTCAGTTGAATGATGCATTCCCCACAGTGTTATTTCACAGAGTTGAGGTATGGCACTTCGCTCCTAGTTCTGCGCATGGTATTCAAAACACTCCCCACTTACTGAGGCGATATGTTAGTGAATCATGCATTCCCCACAGTGTTGTTTTGCAGAGTTGAGTGCACTTCACTTCGCTCCTAGTTCTTTGGAAAGGATTCTACACGCTAGTAACTTAATGAAGGAAGATGTTACTTGAATGATGCATTCGCCACAGTCTTGATTCACAGATTTGAGTGCACGGCACTTAGCTCCTTGTTCGGCGCATGGGATTCAATACGCTACTAACTTACTGAAACCAGATGTTAGTTGAATGATACTTTCCCATCGCTGTTGTTTCACAGAGTTGAGTGTATGGCACTTCGCTCCTACTTCTGTGCCTGGAATCGAACATACTGAAAGAAGATGTTGATTGAATGATGCATACCCTGCAGTGTTGGTTACTGGAATTGAGTGCATTGCAGGTAGCGTGTATTTCTGCCTACGAGATTCAACACTTCTGACCTACTGAAACAAGATGTGTGTTCAATAATGTGTTACCGAACATTGTTGTTTCACTAAGTTCAGTGTATTGCACTATGCTCCTAGTGCTGGGCATGGGATGCATGGGATTCAATAAACACCTCACTCACTGAAGCAAGATGTCAGTTGATGCATTCCCAACAGTGTTGTTTGACACAATTGAGTGCATTGCACTCCGCTCCTAGTTCTGCGAATGGGATTCAAAACACTCCTCACTTCCCGAACCAAGATGTTAGTTGAATGACGCTTTCCTCACAGTGTTATTTCACAGAGTGGAGAAGACGGCATTCGCTGCTAGTTCTGCGCTTTGGATTCCATACACTGCTCAGCTACTGTAACAAGATGTTAGCTGAAGGAGGCATTCCCCACCGTGTATTATCACAGAGTTCAGTGTATGGCATTTCGCTGCCAGTTCTACTCATTCCGTTCCACACACTGCTAACTTACTGAAACAAGATGTTAGTCGAAAGACCATACCCCAGACTGTTGTATCCCAGAGTTGAGTGTATGGCACTTCGCTCCTCATCCTGCCCATTCAATTCCACACGCTACTAACTTACTGAAACAAGACATTAGTTGAATGAGACATTCCGCAAAGTGTTGTTTCAAAGACTTGAGTAAGTGCACATCGCTCCAAGACCTGCGCATTGGATCCACACACTGTTAACTTACTGAAACAGACGTTAGTCGAATGAAGCATTCCCCACAGTGATGTTTCATAGAATTGAGTGTATTGCACTTCGCTGCTAGGTCTGCGCATTCAGTGTCACACACTGAAAACTTACTGAAACAAGAGGTTAGTTGAATGAGGCGTTCCCCACAGTGTTGTTTCACAGAGTGGCGTGAATGGCATCTCGCTTCTAGTTCTGCACATTCAGTTTCACACACTGAAAACTTACTGAAACAAGATATTGGTTGAAGGAGGCATTCCCCACAGTGTTATTTTACAGAGTTGAATGTACGGCACTTTGCTCCTTGGATTGCATACACTGCTCACGTACCGAAACAAGATGTTAGTTAATGGAGGCATTCACCACTGTGTTGTTTCACACAGTTGAGTGCATAGCACATCGTTGCTAGTTCAGCGCATGGGAGTCCACACCCTCTTATCATACTGAAACAAGATGTTAGTTGAATGAGGCATTGCCCACAGTGTTGTTTCACAGAAGGGAGTGTATGGCCCTTCGTTGTTGGTTCTGCGCATTCAGTCCCTCACACTGCTAACTGCCACAAGATGTTATTGAAAGAGGATTTCCACACAGTGTTGTTTCAAAGAGTTGAGTAAGTGCACTTCGCTCCAAGATGTCGGCGTTGGATCCACACACAGCAACCTTACTGAAACAGAACGTTAGTCAAATGAGGCATTCCCCACAGTGCTGATTCACAGAATTGAGTCTCTTGCACTTCTCTGCGAGGTCTGTGCATTCAATTTCATACAATGCTAACCTACTGAAACAAGAGGATAGTTGAAGGAGGCATTCCCCACACTGTCGTTTCACAGCCTGGAGCATATGGCACATCGATGCTGGTTCTGCGCATTCAGTTCCTCACACTGCTATCATGCTATAACAAGATGCTGGTTGATTGAGGCAATTCCCACAATATTGTTTCAGAGCCTGGAGCGTATGGCACCTCGCTGCTGGTTCTGTGCATTCAGTTTCGCTCACTGATAACTTACTGAAACAAGATATTAGTTGAAGGAGGCATGGCCCACACTGTCGTTTCACAGCCTGGAGTGTATGGCACATCGATGCTGGTTCTGCGCATTCTGCTCCTCACACTGCTAACGTACTGAAACAAGATGTCAGTTGATTGGGGCTTTACCCACAGTGCTGTTTCACCGAGTGGAGTAAGAAAGCACTTTGCTGGCAGGTCTGCGCATTTAGTTCCTCACACTGCTAATTTACTGAATCTAGATGTTACTTGATGAGAAACTCCTCACAGTGTTATTTCACAGAGATGAGTGCATGGCACCTCGCTGCCTGTTCTGCGCATTCTAGGTCACACACTGCCTGCTTGCTTAAACAAGCTGTTAGTTGCAGGAGGTCTTCTGCACTGCGTTGTTTCACAGAGTTGAGTGAATGACAGCTCGCTGCTAGGTCTGCGCATTCGGTTTCATACAATGCTAACTTAGTGAAATAAGAGTTTAGTTCAATTAGGCATTCCCCCAGTTTTCTTTCACAGAGTCGTGTATATGGCACTTCACTCCAAGATCTGTGCATTATAGTCCACACGCTGCTAACTTACTGAAACATGATATTAGAGAAAAGAGGCCTTTGACACAGTGTTTTTTCACCAAGTTGAGTACATGAAACTTCGCTGCTAGTTCTGCGAATTGGATTCCGTACACTGCCTCCTTACTGAAACAAGAGTTTTAGTTCAGTGAGGAACTCCCCACAGTGTTATTTCACAGAGTGGAGTATATGGCACTATCCTGCAAGTTCTGCGCATTCAGTTCCTCACACTGCTAACTTACTGTAACAACAAGTTAGTTGATTGGAGCAGTCCCAACAGTGTTATTTCACAGAGTGGAGTATATGGCATACCCCAGGTGTTGATTCCAAGGAGGAATACATGACACTTCGCTGCTACCTCTGTGCATTCAGTTCCTCTCAACTGCTAAATTACTGAAACAAGATGTTAGTTGATTGGGGAATTCCCAACAGTGTTGTTTCACAGAATGGAGTGTATGGCACTTCGCTTCCTGTTCCGCGCATTCAGCACCTTACACTGCTAACTTACTGAAACAAGATGTTACTTGAAAGAGGCACTCCGCACAGTGTCTTTTCACAGAGAAGAGTGCATGGCACCTCGCTGCCTGTTCTGCGCGTTCTATGTCACAAACCGCTGTCTTGCTGCAACAAGCTGTTAGTTGCAGGAGGTCTTCTGCACTGTGTTGTTTCACAGAGTTGAGTGTATGGCACTTCGCTGCTAGGTCTGTGCATTCAGTTTCACACACTGTTAACTTACTGAAACAAGAGTGTACTTCAACGAGGCATTCCCCACAGTGTTTTTTTTCACACAGATGAGTATACGACACTTTGCTGTTAGTTCTGCAAATTGGATTCCATACACCTCTACCTTACTGAATCTAGATGTTTGCTCAATGAGGAACTCGCCAGTGTTGTTTCACAGAGTAGAGTCTATGGAACTTTGCTGCTACTTCTGCGCATTCAGTTCCTCTCACTGCTAACTCACTGAAACAAGACGTGGATTGGGGCATTCCCCACAGCGTTGTTTTACAGAGTGGAGTATAATGCACTTTGCCCCTAGTACGGCGCATTCAATTCCTCACACTGCTAACTTACTGAAACAAGATGTTGCTTGAAAGACGCACTCCCCACCGTGTAATTTCACATAGATGAGGGCACGGCTCCACGCTGCCTGTTCTGAGCAATATTTATCACACACCGCTAACACCCTGCAACAAGCTGTTACTGGTAGGAGGCCTTCCGCAATGAGTTGTTTAACAGAGATGAGTGTATGGTACTTCACTGCTAGCTGTGCGCATTCGGTTTGCACTATATTAACGTACAGAAACAAGAGGTTTTTCAATGAGGCATTCCCCACACTGTTGTTTCAGAGAGTTGAGTGTATGGCACTTCGCTGTGAGTACTGGGAATTGGATTCTGTACACTGCTACCTTTCTGAAACAAGAGGCTAGTTCAATGAGGCTCTCGCCACAGTGTTGTTTCACAGAGTGGAGGGTATGGCAAGTCGCTGATACTTCTGTGCATTTAATTCCTCTCACTGCTAAAAAACTGAAACAAGTTGTTAGTTGATAGGGGCATTACCCACGTTGTTGTTTCACAGAGTTGAGTATACGGCACTCTTCTGCTAGTTCTGCGCATTCATTTCCTCACACTGCTAACTTACTGAAACAAGATGTTAATCCATTGGGGCATTCCCAACTGTGTTGTTTCACTGAATGGAGTAAAAAGCACTTTTTGCCAGTTCTGCGCATTTAGTTCCTCACACTGCTAACTTACTGAATCTAGATGTTACCTGAATGAGGCACTCCCAACAGTGTTATTTCACAGAGATGAGTGAATGGCACCTGTGTGTCTGTCCTGTGCATTCTATACCACACACCGCTAACTTGCCTAAACAAGCCGTAGGTGCAGGAGGTCTTCCGCACTGTGTTGTTTCAGAGAGTTGAGTGGATGACAGCTCGCTGCTAGGTCAGCGCATTCGGTTTCACACAATGCTAACTTACTGAAACAAGAGGTTAGTTGATTAAGGCATTCCTAAAAGTGTTGTTTCACTGAATGGAGTTTAAAGCACTTTGCTGCCAGTTCTGCGCATAGTTCCTCGCAATGCTAACTTACTGAACCTGCATGTTACCTGAATGAGGCACTCCCAATAGTGTTATTTTACAGAGAAGAGTGCATAGCCCTTCGCTGCCTGTTTTGCGCATTCTGTATCATACACAGCTACCTTGCTGAAACAAGCTGTTAACTGCAGAATGCCTTCCGCACGGCGTTGTTTCACAGAGGGAAGTATATGGGACTCTGATGCTAGTTCTGCGCATTCAGTTCTTAACACTGCTAACTTACTGAGACACGATGTTAGTTGACTGTGGCATTCCCAACTGTGTTGTTTCACAGAGTGGAGTATAAAGGACTTTGCTGGCAGTTCTGCGCAATTAGTTCCTCACACTGCTAACTTACTGAATCCAGATGTTACTTGAATGAGGCACTCCCTACAGGATTATTTCACAGAGATGGGTACAGGGCTCCTGGGTGTCTGTTCTGTGCATTCTATATCATACATCGCTAACTTGCCTAAACAATGTGTTAGTTGCAGGAGTTCTTTCGCACTGTGTTGTTTCAGAGGGTTGAGTGTATGACAGCTCGCGGCTAGGTCAGCGCATTCGGTTTCACACAATGCTAACTTACTGAAACGAGAAGGTACTTCAATGAAGCATTCCCCACACTGTTGTTTCAGAGAGGGGAGAATATGACACTTCGCTGTCAGTTCTGAGAATTGGATTCTGTACACTGCTACCTTTCTGAAACAAGAGTTTATTTCAATGAGGCTCTCGCCACAGTGTTGTTTCACAGAGTAGAGTGTATGGCACTTCGCTGCTACTTCTGTGCATTCAGTTCCTCTCTCTGCTAACTTACTTAAACAAGATGTTAGTCGACTGGGGCATTCCCAACAGTGTTGTTTCACCTAGTGGAGTATAAAGCACTTTGCTGCAAGTTCTGCGCATTTAGTTCCTCACACTGCCACCTTACTGAATATAGATGTTACTTGAATGAGGCACTCCTCCAAGTGTTATTTCACAGAGATGAGTGCAGGGCACCTCGCTGCCTGTTCTGCGCATTCTATATCACACACCGCCTATTTGCTTAGACAAGCGGTTAGTTGCATTGTTTCAGAGAGTTGATTGTATGACAGCTCGCAGCTAGGTCTGCGCATTCGGGTTCACACAATGCTATTACTGAAACAAGAGGTTAGTTCACTGAGGCATTCCCCACACTGTGGTTTCAGAGAGTTGAGTGTATGACAGATCGCTGCTAGGTCAGCGCATTCGGTTTCACATTATGCTAACTTACTGAAACAAGAGGTTAGTTGATTGGGGCATTCCTAAAAGTGTTGTTTCACTGAATGGAGTATAAAACCCTTTGCTGCCAGTTCTGCGCATTTAGTTCCTCGCAATGCAAACTCACTGAATCTAGATGTTACCAGAATGAGGCACTCCCAACAGTGTTATTTCACAGAGATGAGTGCATGGCACTTCGCTGCCTGTCCTGTGCATTCTGTATCACACACAGCTAACTTGCTAAAACAAGCTTTTTACTGCAGGATGTCTTCCCCACGGCGTTGTTTCACAGAGTGGAGTATATGGCATTCTGCTGCTAGTTCTGCGCATTCAGTTCCTCACACTGCTAACTTACTGAAACACGATGTTAGTTGATTGTGGCATTCCCAGCTGTTGTTTCCCAGAGTGGAGTATAAAGCACTTTGCTGCCAGTTCTATGCAATTAGTTCCTCACACTGCTAACTTACTGAATCTAGATGTTATTTGATGAGGAACTCCTCACGGTGTTATTTCACAGAGATGAGTGCATGGCACCTCGCTGCCTGTTCTGCGCATTCTCTATCACACACAGCTAACTTGCAGAAACAAGCTGTTAACTGCAGGATGCCTTCCACACGGCGTTGTTTCACAGAGTGGACTATATGGCAGTCTTCTGCTAGTTCTTCCCGTTCAGTTCCTCCCACAGTTAACTTACTGAAACAAGATGGGAGTAGATTTTGGCATTTCCAACCGTGTTGTTTCACAGAGTGGAGTATAAAACACTTTGCGGCCAGTTCTGCGCATTTAATTCCTCACCCTGCTAAGTTACTAAATCTAGATGTTACTTGAATGAGGCACTTCCCACAATGTTATTTCATAGAGATGAGTGCATGGCACCTCGCTGCCTGTTCTGCGCATTCTGTATCACACACAGCTAACTTGCTGAAACAAGCTGTTAGTTGCAGGAGATCTTCCGCCCTGCGTTGTTTCAGAGAGTTGAGTGTATGACAGCTCGTGGCTAGGTCAGCGCATTCGGTTTCACACAATGCTAACATACTGAAACAAGAAGTTAGCTCAATGAGGCATTCCCCACACTGTTGTTTCAGAGAATTGAGAACATGACACTTCGCTCTTAGTTCTGTGAATTGGATTATGTACACTGCTACCTTTCTGAAACAAGAGTTTATTTCAATGAGGCTCTCGCCAGAGTGTTGTTTCACATAGTGGAGTGTATGGCACGTCGCTGCTACTTCTGCGCATTCAATTCCTCTCACTGCTAACTTACTGAAACATTAGTTGTTATTTGATAGCGGCATTACCCACATTGTTGTTTTACAGAGTTGAGTATATGACACTCTTCTGCTAGTCCTGCGCCTTCAGTTCCTCAACCTGCTAACTCACTGAAACAAGATGTTAGTTGATTGGGGCATTCCCAAAAGTATTCTTTCACTGAATGGAGTATAAAGCACTTTGCTGCCAGTTCTGCGCATTTAGTTCCTCGCAATGCTAACTTACTGAACCTGCATGTTACCTGAATGAGGCACTCCCGACAGTTTTATTTCACAGAGATGAGTGCATAGCCCTTCGCTGCCTGTTTTGCGCGTTCTGTATCACACACAGCTAACTTGCTGAAACAAGCTTATAACTGCAGGATGCCTTCCGCACAGCGTTGTTTCACAGAGTGGAGTATATGGCACTCTGCTGCTAGTTCTGCGCATTCAGTTCCTCCCACTGCTAACTTACTGAAACACGGTGTTATTGATTTGGCATTCGCAATTGAGTTGTTTCACAGAGTGGAATATAAAGGGCTTTGCTGCCAGTTCTGCGCAATTAGTTCCTCACACTGGTAACTTACTGAATCTAGATGTCACTTGAATGAGGCACTCCCTACAGTGTTATTTCACAGAGATGAGTGCATGGCACCTCGGTGTCTGTTCTGTGCATTCTATATCACACACCACTAACTTGCTTAAACAAGCTGTTATTTTCAGGAGGTCTTCTGCACTGCGTTGTTTCACAGCATTGAGTGTATGGCACTTCCCTGCTAGTTCTGCGCATTGGGTTTCTCACAATGCTAACTTACTGACTCAAGAGGTTAGTTCAACGTGGCATTCCCCACACTGTTGTTTCAGAGAGTTGAGCGTATGACAGCTCGCTGCTAGGTCTGCGCATTCGGTTTCACCCAATGCTAACTTACTGAAACCAGAATTTAATTCAATGAGGCATTCCACACAGTGTTGTTCCTCAGAGTTGTGTGTACCGCACTTCTTTCCAAGATCTGTGCGTTGGATTCCACACACTGCTAATTTCCTGACACATGATGTTAGAGGAATGAGGCCTTCCGTACATTGTTGTGACGCAGAGTGAAGTATATGACACTTCGCTACTAGTTCTGAGAATTGGATTCTGTACCCTGCTACCTTACTGAAAGAAGAGGTTATTTCAATGAGCCTCTTGCCACAGTGTTATTTCACCCTGTTGAGTGCATGGCACCTCACTGCCTGTTCTGTGCACTATTTATCAAACACCGCTAACTTGCTGATACAAACTGTTACTTGCAGGAAGCTTTCCACACCGCGTTGTTTCACAGGGTCGAGCGTATGGTACATTGCTTCTAGGTTGGGCATTCAGTGTCACACAGTGTTAACTTACTGAAACAAGAGGTTAGTTCAGTGAGGCATTCCCCACAGTGTTGTTTCACAGAGTGTAGCGTATGGTAGCTAGCGACTAGTTCTGCACATTCGATTTCACACACTGATAAATTCCCGAAACAAGATATTAGTTGAAGGAAACATGCCCCAAAGTGTTGTTCCTCAGCGTTGAGTGTATGGCACTTCGCTGCTAGGTCTGCGCATTCAGCTTCACACACACTGGTAACTTTTTGTAAAAAGATTTTAGTTGAAAGAGGGCTTCCCCACAGTGTTCTTTCATAGCGTCGAGTGTATGGCATTTAGCCTAGAGTTCTGTGCATTTGATTCCACATAGTGCTCCCTTACTGAAACAAGATGCTAGTTGAAGGAGTTATTCCCCACTGTTTTGTTTGTTTCACAGAATTTACTGTATTCGGCTCGTTCACAGAATTCGTTTCACAGAATTTCCCCGCTGCTCATTCTGCTCATTTTATATCACGCACTACTAACTTGCTGAAACAAGATGTAATTTGAAGGAAGCCTTCTGCACAGTGTTGTTACAAAGAGTTAAGTGAATTGCAGTTTGCTCCCAGTTCTGCGCATTGGTTACTGCACACTACTAACTTACTGAAACAAGATATTGGTTGAAGGAGGCATTCCCCTCCATGTTATTTCACAGAGTTGAGTGAATGGCACTTCGCTGCTGGTTCTGCGCATTCAATTCCTCAAACTGCTAACGTGGTGAAACAGGATGTTAGCTGTGGGAGGTATTCCCCACAGGGGTGTTTCACAGAGTTGCGTGTATGGCACCTCACTGCTAGTTCTGCGCAATTTATTTCACACACTGCTAACTTGCCGAAACACATTGTTGGTTGAAGGAGGCCTTCTGCACTGCGTTGTTTCACAGAGGTGAGTGTACGGCACTTTGCTCCAAGATCTGTGCGTTGGATTCCATATGCTGCTAAAATACTGAAACAAGATGTTTGATGAATGAGGCTTTCCACAGTGTTTCACAGAATTGAGTATATGGCACTAAACTGCTACTTCTGTACATTGTGTCTCATTCAACCAACTTCTCATTTCAGTGACTGAGCAGTGTATGGAATCCAATGCGCAGAACTAGAAGCAAAGTGCAATATACTCAACTCTGGGATGAAATACTGTGGAGAAAACCAACTTCACCAAACATCTTGTTTCAGCAAGTTGGTAGTGCGGGATATCAAACGCGCAGAACCAGTAGCGAGGTGCCATACACTCAACTCTTTGAAACAATCCTGTGGGGAATACCTCCTTTCACTAACATCTTGTTTCAGTAAGTCAGCAGTGTATGGATTCCAATGCGCAGAACTTGGAGCAAAGTGCAATTCACTTAACTCTTTGAATCAACACTGTGCGGAAGGCCTCCTTCAATTACCCTCTCGTTTCAGCAAGTTAGCAGTGTTTGGATCCAAATCGCAGATCTTGGAGCGAAGTGCCATACCCTCAACTCTGTAAAATAACACTCTGGGGAATGCCTCACAACTAACACCTTGTTTCAGCATGTTAGCAGTGTGTGGAAATGAATGTGCAGAACATGCAACGAGGTGCCATACACTCAATTCTGTGAAACAAAACTGTGGGGAATAACTCCTTCAAGTAACATCTTCTTTAAGTAAGTGGGCACTGTATGGAATCCAATGCACAGAACTCTAGGCTAAATGCCATGCACTCAGTGCTATGAAAGAACAATGTGGACAAGGCCTCTTTCAAGTAACATCTTGTTACAGCAAGTTAGCATTGTGTGAAACTGAATGCGCAGACCTGGCAGCGAAGTGCCGTACACTCAACTCTAAGAAACAACACTGTGGGGCATGCTTCCTTCCACCAATATCTTGTTTCAGCAAGTTATCAGTGAGCAAAACTGAATGCACAGAACCAGCAGCGAGGTGCCATACGCTCCAGGCTCTGAAACAATATTGTGGGAATTGCCTCAATCTTTCTTAGAGCAATATCCTCTTGTTTCAGTTTGGGAGTTTGGTGGTGTCCTTGGGATGGTGATATAGGTATTGCTCTGGACCCTTCTCCCTTTCATTGGACAATTACGAGGCTGTCCCCAAACCTAGGGTGTGGAAAGATGCCCAGGGAGATTGCTTGATTGGAGTTTAAGCCAGTGTTTAAGGAGGATCCGGCCTCCTGTTGAGACAAGACGAAGGGATGTTGGAGATCTCTCCTTCCTCGATTCGACCTGTGCCCACTTGAATGGAGAACTTTGCCTCACCTGGTAGTCACTCCTCTCCCAATGTGGCTTTCTTCACTTGCTCGGTTCACACAGCAAGACCACGTGGCTGTCTCCTACACAACCATGTTCCAAGGATTGGAAGTGAGTTTCCAGTCAGTTCCTGAGCCAGTGCGGGGCTCTCAGAGTCTGGATGCTGCAGAGGAGACCGCACCCTTATGTCCCTGAGCTCTTGTTCCTCAGCAGGCTGTTCGAACGCTACTAAATAATTGCTCTTCTTTTGAAACAAGGGGTTCCCTGGAATCCTTTCAGAGCCAGTGTCTCAGAGCCCTCTCCTTTCCTATGAAGCGGGGAGTCCGGTACCATTTTGGTGAGTGGCCACAGGGGGACTGGGAGTGGGCTTGCAGACTTTGTGGACATCCCCAGGCCTAGAGCACCTGCAGGTGCCCGCTGGAGAATGCTCATGTAGGCTAAGCCACACGTTTCAGGAAGGGAGCCGTCCTCCTGCCTGGATCGAGAGTTAAGTAAGATAGGTGTCTCCTGTGCAGATGGATGCTATTCCCTTAGGAGATGCAGAACTTGGGCGCTGCTTGTCCTCACGTACATCCCATTGTGCTTTTCTAGCTAGGTCTCCGTTCCTAGCTAGAATGGGTGCTTACATACACAGCCATGGCTGTAGGACTGGTGCCAGGTTCCCAGTCAGTTTTGAAGGAAATTGAATGCTCTCTGGCTCTAATTTCCAAGAGGAAACCTGGCCCTTGTGGCCCTAAGCACACGGTGTTGCTTAGCTGGCTAGAGGATGCACAAACATAGGTCTCCAGTTGTCCCCCAGCCCTCAGCCCCACTAAAGGAGATTCCTTCATTTTGGAGGACAGCAAGGTGTTCACGTGGGCAGGATACTCAGGGTTGTGGCTAGCACAGAAAGTACCTTTGGATGGGATCCTGCACCAAGTCCCACTTTCAAGCCCTTGCCCAAGGGGCGGGAGTACACCCCTGCTCCAGCTGTTTCACTGCTGCCCCCATGTACTGAAGTCAAGCGCAGGACACATGCCAGGAGCCAGGACTTTCCCGCTGAGCCTGAGGAAAGAATCTGTGTAGGCTCCTTGCTGCCAGTACTTTCAGGTGGAACTAATAGATGGCAGGATTTGCCAAAGCCCACACGGGTTTCTCCATCCTCAGTCAGTGTGGGAGCTAGAGAAGACCGTGCTAGCCTTGTCACTCTCTGCATGAACTCATTCTTATCCCTGATTCAGAACTCTGGCCCTCATCTACGCATTTTCACCCCATTTGTTCTATGTTCACTCTGAGCCCTCCCTGGAGTCCACTCCATGTGTTTCTCCAACAGTCATTCCCTGGACTCTCCACTGGGGAACCTAATCCATTCTTTGTGACCCAGGAATAATTGGGCCAAAGGGCCGCTGGCCCTTCAGCAGGTTACATTTCCCTGTATGCTTGTTCATCTCTGCAGGAATCTCCCAGAATACAGGTTTCTGGCCTAGTAGGCCTGCGTTGTTGTTTTGGTTTGGCCATAGAAGAACCTCACAACTTGGAAGGTGTCAAGCATCTTTAGAAGACAAGACATACTGTAGGGGGGGAAGTGATTACAGACTGGGAATGATTCTCAGGGCAAGGCCTCTTTATTGTAAACCAGTGAAACCTTAAAGATTTTTGAAGGGAAAGGACTACCATGCTCTGACACACACCGCTGCATTTCTGGCAGTCATGTATCACACTAGATAGCACCTTGACTCAGTACATCCTTACTCTAAGTTATTCCTGGCTTTCTTTGACACATCTCACCATGCATATCCATTTCACGTGAGGGTACACGGGTGAGGGAAATTGCATCGTCCAATCCTGGGCTGAGAGGAGTGAACTGCTAAGGTGGCCAACACCAGGTGCTGCCCCGATGGGTTCCACCCTGTATGCCAGTCCCTGCCTTCTGCAACTGTGTTCGGGGCTGTTGTGGACCTAGTCCTGCCAGGCAGAACCGTCACTTTTGTTACAGTTGAGTATGTTGAAGGAGGACAGCACTGCACAGGCCGAAGACATGCTGGCCACACCGACCCCACGGAATGGATTTGCTGAGGCACTGAATTTGCTGAGGCACTACCCTGCTGTACAGGGCTGTCCGCACCTAGGCACCTGACCCAGAAACCTCCTTGTGGTGGTCCGGTGAACCCAGCCCCAATACACCTCGGGGCCACAGATGCAAGGTCAATCCAAGTCTGAGGAAGCACAAGTCCTGCCAGTAGCAGAGGCTGGGCTGCCTTGCTTGGGACCTGCCACATCCAACATGCACTGGCCTGTGGGAAAATCTATCCCTGTGCATGGGTATAGTGAGTGACAGCTCCATGCTTCCTAAGTCTAAACGGGGACAGAGTTAGACCTCGAGGCATAGGAAGACAGTGGCCATAAGGACGGCCAAACTACAATACTTCCAATGGGAATGGGAAAATCCGGAAAGGGGATGTGTCATTGCATGTCCCCTCAGCCAAGAAAGGAGGTCAGCTCCCTTCCCAGCCGTCAGGCCCAGGCTACTTGCCAACGTCTAACCAGGGCCCTTCCAATGCCCCAGGCTTCTGAATGCCTGTATGCTGTGGACAAAAACTTACCGGCGTGCCTGTCACCAAACCTGTCACACAGTCCCGATGTTGGGACTAGGATCCCCGGCTGAACACTGAGGATTTTCTTCTCAGAGGCTATACGGGATGGACCCCAGAGAGGAACTTGTTTGAAAATAGGGTGAAAAACGTTTCACCGAGGGCCAGAGTGCTTCACTAGGAATCAGAATGACATGACATGGAAAACGAAGTGACTAGTGCCATCTCCTAGCAAGCTGGCCCTCTCAGGAATAAGCAACACCCGTGGGCGCTGGTGAAGGGAGCCCTTGACAGGCTACTCGCGGCCCTGTGACCAAGTGGCCTGCATTCTTCCTTCAGAAAGAGAGGGAAAGTCCTGGCTTTGGGTCTGTTTCTGGCCCTTTCCTATTAGAAGACAGGGGCACCAGTGATCCACCTCTGGCTTTTTGGGGCTGCCGGCCGAAGGTCAAGTGGTTAGAACCCGACCAGGTGCAATCATCACTTCAGAGACCCTTTGAGCAGTCTCCAGTGTTCAAATGCATGAGCCTTCGAATCTGCAGCCTGAAGGCACCTCTCTCCGCTTGGGGAGACAGGCCAGCTGGCTACCCATCCCAGCAATGACCCGAGCCGACTAAGCACCAAACCCCCAGGGACAGAGGGGCCTGCTATCCTCTGGGATACCAGACACAGAGAGCTGTCAATTGGTTCAGGAAGTGACTGTGTACTCCACACCAATGCTCGGACCCGGGCTGTGGACCTGACACAGACCCCTGGATCCTGGAATGTTCTAGTTTTCAGAGAGTATGTTCCTCTGAGGCTCTTGCTCTGGATGACTCCCAAGTCGAAGCTAGTCTGAGGAGAGAGCAATCGAATGCAAAGAGGCACCCTGGGGACCAAGGTTCATCATTACAGAAGAGAATGGGCTCCAGTTAGAATTCGGTGCCTACTCCTAGCTCCCGGCAAGCTGCCTGGCAAGTGAGAACACCTGAGTGCTGTCTTCAAAGGCAACCTCCATTGGCTACACCGGGGCCAGAGTCTGCCCTGAGAGGAGACCAGCTCCTTCTCTCAGGGTATCCGGATGGTGCAGGGTTTCACCTGCGTCAGGGTTCGTATGGGCGCCAGAGAAGACCTAGAGTCAGTCTCTTGGAAACATTCTCTTCTCAGGACTGCCCGAAGTTTATTCTTCCTCCAGGCTTTTCATACATTTTTTTCTAAGCTCGCCAAGTATACACCTTGTGAAAATTGACAGGATGAAATCCTTCCAGTTTCTCCAAGTTCCTAGTAAAAAACCAATGAAAACATTCTAGGCATTCCGTAAAACTTCAAAGAATGATTTGTGTTTTAGATTACATAGAATGTTTCAACGATCAGTATATGAGGGTGAAAAAACAGTTCACATGCTGTCAGAATGTAACTGATGGCCACATTCTGGTAAATATCATGGGTTCAAAGGGTAAGCACAAGGTAGATGGATATTCATGAAGGCTCTGGCTACAGTCCAAAGATTACATGGAAACATGTTTTTCTCTAAAGTTGCTCCCTAAGATTATCTATTATCCACTGCCCATTCATAATGTCTTCACCCAAAACCTGCCACAACGACCACATCCCTGAGAGTCAGGCAGCTTTCTCAAACGTCAATTCAAAAGGGAATATACTTGGAAGGGATAGGAGCATCTATCTGAATGGATGTGATTTTATTTCCATGACAATCCACACTAAGAAATCCTTATAAGCAAAATATATGTAAGAGACCGCATTACAAGTTTGACTTGCGGGAGAAAGACGTACAAGGCCCATCTTTAACTTGCAGCTCTGCAAACAAGGACTTCTCTTCCAGGTTCTTTTTACTCCACCTGGGGTTACAAGGGCTTGAACCTCAGTTCCTCAGCTCGCAACCGTGCCATCGAGGTTTTATGTTCGAGGCCATAAATGCTTCACCCTGGGTTCCAGGGCCTTGGGCCTCAGACCTTCACGAAGCGGTCTCCTGCACACCTGAGAGTGCTATTGTGCAGGAGGTCTGTATTCTTCCTCCAGAAACAGAGGGAAAACTGTCCTGCCCATCGGGAAATAGATGCGCCATTGATGGAGAGGCAGACGGTCCCTGCTCCCAGCTGGTCCTCAAGTGTTTGGAACCTGCACCTGATGCAGTCATTCTCTCAAGAGACCTTTCGGTGCCGACCAGGGCCAGAGGCCGAGTGTGCCTAGGGGAACCATCTGTGAGATGGAAGGAAAGGAGGTCTACCCTTCCCTGCGCTTACCAGGGCTGGCCAAGCAAGAATTCTTCCATTGGGACTTGAGAAAGGGACGAGAAGCTTCTGGCACTGAGTGCATTTCTTACCCTGACCTACAGTGCACAGTCACCAGCGGTTTTGGGGCAACGGGTTTCACACTTAGGTGTTTGGAATCAGGCTCTGTGCAAGTATTCCTTGAACAGGCAATGCACTGACTACTCGTGGAAGCGAAACGCCTGTGAGGGAAGCATTTGATTTTCTATATGAAGCCATCTCAAGCAGCCCGGGGAAGGAGGCCTACTGGGGATCCATGAATGCCAAGCCCCACAAGGTCAGTAGCAGGGAGTTCATGGTTCTTTGGGGATATCCGAAACGGATTGCTCGAGGCTCGCCTAGGGTTGGAGTGAGAGTCGGCCACCAATGCCTGGGCTCTCCTTATGGGAGTGAGAGCCCTACCACATTTCAGTGTGACTCAAGACCTCTGGAGGAATCAGCTATGGAGACACCATGGCTTAAAGGCTTTCCTTTCAGTAGACGATAGGGGAAAACTCACAAGAATCCGACAAGCTCTGTTGCTCTTCTCCCTGCAATTGACAATGCTTCCTCCCAATCCTCTGGCTTTGCCAACACTCTAACATTTCGCCTGGCACCTCCCAGGGCCCTATGTCTTTCTCTTGTCCAACACTTTCTCAAAGGCAAGGCCCGAAGGCCTTTTTGCCCACCCTAGACCAGAGTCAGGATGCCCTGGCCAAGCTGCTCAGTCATAATGAGGGCACATTGCTCTTACGTGTGGCCTCGAATTCCCCACAGTGGGGACTTACTTCCTACCAGAGCAAGCGCATGCGAAGGGATACACAGAAAGCAGAAGATCTTCTATGTCACATGAGCATGGGAGAATTCTGAGAACAAAGACAGAGGCTCAATCTGGCAAGCTGGCTCTTTTCTGAATGAACAAACACACGTGGCCTGGGTGAATGGCAATCATCCATGTGCTGGCTGAGGGAGCACAAGGAAACCTGAGGGCCACACGCAAGCTAGCATTATCTGTCCCCAACGCCAGGAGAGATGTGTGTGACATTCCTCAGGCACTCCTGGCGGCCCAAGCGCCGAGGACAGAAGACAAATGCTGAAACTGATGGAGCCTCCATCAATTGACAGAATCTTCGGAAATTACAAGGAAAAACCGGGGGCCTCATCTCCAGAACCTTATAGACTCAGTCTCCTGGAGCCCCCAGATCAGCCTGCCCTCCCTAGGGATGTGAGGAACAAAGGCAAGAAGGAAATGGCAGAGAAAAGAGCATTTCCTGGGGCGTCTGAGTCCCTGAAACCTGCGATTTGAACTCAGGTCAGGATCTCACAGTGCCTGTGTTCCAGCCCCAGAGAGCAGAGAGGCTCTGTGCTGAGAGCACAGGGACTGGAGCCTGCTTCAGATTCTGGGTCTCCCTCACTATCTGCCCCTCTCCTGGTGCTTATTCCCTGTCTTTCTCTGGCTCTAACTATGGCTCTCTCTCTCTCTCTGTCTATCATTCTCTCTCTCTTGTATTCCACACACTCCCACTCTCTGTCTGTCTCCCTCTCTCTCCTCTCTCTCCGAAAAAAATAAACATTTAAAGGAAACAACATTTAAGTTCCTTGTCACCTACAGCCCCTTGACAAATACTTGAGGCTGGCAGAGTAAAATGTTTCTCCTGCAACCCCCAATTGTCCTTATTTAAATACTATGCCTGGGGGCATTCAACTCTAGCTTGACAATAGCTAGCCAGGCAGCAATCTGTGACTCCTTAGCATATGAAAGGCCCCTTGTCAACTTGCCAGCTGACCTTGCCTTCCCCAAGCCCAAGGTTATAAGCAGGTATTCTTCACATGGTTTTCATAAAAGTAAGAATTGTTATAATTATGAACAAGAATAAACCAGAAGCAACACACTGAGGCCTACAGGTATTCAGCTCAGGTAAAATGGAATCATGCTGGGACTGCTGACTTGAGCTCCATTACTGAGGCAAGCTTGGTTTCCTGAGAGTAAGAAGGAAACACCTGGTGGGTTGGGATGAAAGGAAACAGCAGGCACAAGAATGTCTCAGCCTCCCTGCAAACAGGGACCTGATGCTGGGGCTCTTCTTTCCAGAAAGCAAATGTATTCCTGCAGGCACTGCTCAGTTTGGTTCCTATGCAAGGAACTGAGCCCTGAACCCCACGTAGTGTAGTCTTCTCTGTAGCTTTGACTTCTTTGTCTCACATATAGAGTAACATACGAACACGCAGTCTCCATAAGTGGTCTCACGTTACAAGGTCCTGAGGGATGCTCTCACATATACGTGAAGCCAGGTTGCCTTGAGGTTTTTTTCCCCCTGTCTTTAGGGAACGGACACTACCACATTCCCCCCTTTGATGCTCAGATCCCCTGTGTAGCCTCAAAGAGCACCATCTTACTTTAGAGGTAGAATTTTTTATCACAACATTGTTTGGGTTCGAGACCCCAAATACCGAAGAACAGAAAGTCCTAGAGGCCGAGGCTGCAAAAGCAGAGATTTCTTAGCTAGCTCGAGCTAGGGTCCAAACCCAGAGCACCAGCGCAGTGGCCCCCTTTAGGGTAAGTACCCCGCTCTCGGGATTCAGTTCTCTTTTTATAACATTGTAGGGTTACATGAGCTGTCTCTGCCCCTTCTCTTTGTTCCTTTGAGCCCGGATAGCCGTGTCTTCTTCCGATTGGCTCCTTGAAATCCGGGGCTTTTCAGGTCTGGGCTTCTTGTGTTGGTCTCATGAGGCGGCTCAAACTGCCTATCTCTGAGAAACAAACTCCAGGGGGTACAGGAAACAGAAACAGAAACCTTTTGGCCTTTATCACAGGAACAAAAACCTTTTGGCCTCCATCATTCCCCTCTTTTCTTTGTATCTAGGAGCATTTTTGCTTGTACATGGGGTTTAGCTTGTAAAATTGCTGTCTCGTGACCGTCAGCTGAACCGTGCTAACCCGTTCCTCAATAAAAGCTATAAGTCTATTTAAGACGCAGGGACCAAAGGTAAGGATAAGGATAAGTATAAGCAGAGGTCTGAGCAGGGTTGAAACCAGGGTTGTTAACCAAGGGGATGCGTTGAACCAAGACTCAAACTAGCCTTCCCTCTGTTCCCGTTCTCTTTTATGCCGGGCTAGTCCTTCTCGAACTTTGGCCATTGACTCTCGGACCACTCCAGTGTGGTCAGCATAAAAACAACATTCTTCTCCCAAGGCTGCACATAAACCCCCTTGTTGGAGGAAGACTAGATCTAGCCCCCTCGGTTCTGTAGTACTACTTCAGAAAGGGAGGTCAGAGATTTTTCTAGGTGCGAGATGCATTCTTCAATTCTGGCTATATCTTCATCAATGGCTGCCCTTAGGCTGTTGAATCCCCGGTGCTGGACGGCTAGTGATGAGATCCCCGTTGCTGCCCCTATGGCACCGAGGCCAAATGAGGTGGCCGAGGTAATGGCCGTGAAGGGCTCTCTTTCTGTTCTTATTGGTTCTCTCGCCTCTGTCCCTTCTGTCCATAGATCATACAGAACATTTTCTCGGTGGTAAACAACCTTTGGAAACACCAATACCATGATACAATATTCTGTTGATGGATTAAAAACATCCCTGTTAACACACGGGGTGAGCCTTGTCTTAGAACCAACCCACCAACCGTTAAGGGCTGGAATTATCCACTTAGATTCATTTATAGAGTAATTGTTAGTCGGGGTACAGAGCTGGATATGGCTAGAGGGGACTTTTCCTATACAAGTGCCATTGCCAGGGACTGCTTGCAGCGTGAGGCCGGGGCCCTCTCGATCCCACCTGCAGGCTGCTGGCGACGCTTCTCCTGATTGTGAAAAAGGGCCAGCTAGACCTACAGCTTCGTAGAAGGGGGGTTTTATATCATAACATAACCAGCATGCCTTTGTCGCCTCAGGGTCCGAACGGTTTAAGGCCTCATATGCTGCTGTTAGCAATTTCCATAGGGGGTCTATGTCTTCTAGGGTCTGATTTTCTTAGACAGCTTGTGTCCTTACCCCTGGGGTAAGGACGGGGGTCTTGCTGGAGGGAGTGGTGGAGATCTGCCTGGGTATAGGCTCTCCTCTTTTTCCCCCTAATACCTGATTTGGCCCTACTGGTCGCATAAGAGGGGAGACTTTCAATTTTATTTGAATGGCAGTCCCAAAGAGGGGATGTTGATATAAGTAGAGTCTCCAAGTGAGTCCCGAGACCCATCGCCTTTCTTTTTTCCTTCCTCTGTAAACCTTACACGGATAATGTTACAGTCATCATAATACCAGGTCCGGGTACATAGTGGACATAGGACATTTCAATAAATCATTGGTGGTGACAAAATTACAGGCTGCGCGATCCCTCCACATGTGCGCCTCATTGTCCCCGTCCTAAATCCCGGACATGCATAAAATCCATTTCTACTTATTGACACCCTCCTTCGATATTGTCTCCATTTACCTCCCTCTGTTTCTTCTAACCGGCTAACTTTTTCTAAGCTGAAATATAGATCTGGCCACCATGACCATATTTTCCTAGCTTAATCTCTGTAAAATCTATTTCCCAATAACGTCCGGGTTGCCTCCCCCTTTCCCTGGTACCTGTGTGGGCCCCCCCAGACCTTCCCTGGTCTTGTAACCTGGCAGACACGGCAGCTGATATCTCTATCCCGAGGTAGGCTAGTCAGAGTCGATCAGCTCCAATCATCACAGTTATTAATCCAGGGAATGAATGAGAAGTCCTCACATATAGCTAGAGTAACCAGAGTATAGAAGGAGAAATAGTGATAGAAAAAGAGAGAGTTTCTTATATTAAGCCAACACGAAGTCGTCTAGCCTCAATTTCCTACCACAGTCCTGTCTCGAAACCCACAGCCATAATCACATTCCTGAGGGTCTGGCATCAGTCTAAATAGATTAAAATACATTCTAAACTCTTAAGAGATTTTATTTCCATGATCCTCAAGTATGGCAGCATATGCTGGTTTAATAGGGGAATAAGCTCTGGAGCCACTCTTATTTTTCTATGGCCCGTCTTCTTCAGGAGAATATTAGGATAAATTACAAGTCAACACAGAGGCCCAGTGACCCTATAGCCAGGTGTCCTGGTGACTCTTACTCTGACCGTGCCCATCTTAGGTGGCCCCCCCATGAGGAGTCTTACCCATCATTGGCTAACCGGCCCTCCTTCAGAGTCAGACCGACCATTTTTGTGTTCTTGTCGTATTACAACCTGGCATTTGCTTCGAGGCACCCCCATCCACTGATGAGGGCCCCGGTCTAGGGCACTGCCTTATGGGCCTGAGTCTTTTCCTTAAGTAGTGTCACCAGGGCCAGTATCTTCTGGTCTCCAACATCTCCCCTTTTCCTGTCGAAATAGATTTTTATGCTGCCGCTTAAAATTCTAAAGATAACAATATTAGAATGGAAACGCCGATATTGATCATCATGGAAACAAAAAAATGATGAACAAAGTTAGAAAGATTATTATCCAGACCCCCAGTGTGTGTTTCTATTCTTTAACCCAGGAATGTTCAGTCTGAATAAAATGTAAAGGAGTAACAAACCCACTTTTAGGTCACATGAGAGCATCACTGATCTCCCGGATAACTTGTACTAATGCAATTAGATAAAACACAATCGGGGCGCCTGGGTAGCTCAGTTGGTTAAATGTCCGACTTCGGCTCAGGTCATGATCTCACAGTTCGTGGGTTCGAGCCCCGCATCGGGCTCTGTGCTGACAGCTCAGACCCTGGAGCCTGCTTCGGATTCTGTGTCTCCCTCTCTCTCTGCCCTGCCCTTGCTAACACTCTATTCTGTCTCCCTCTCTCAAATATGAATAAACATTAAAAAAAAAATTAAAAAAAAAAACACAATCGAAATAAGAAATGTAAAAATGTAGGTCCTCATTAATTTCTACCCTAAATTTCCCAGAAGTAAGACTAAAGTACAAAAGAACATATGAGGCCTGGACACAGGCTGAAACAACACAGAGAAAACGTTGCAGGGATCAAGGGGGTCCCTTGACTCTCAACAAGGGCAGTCGCCTTATCTGTCAGATTCTCCATTTGTCCCCGAGTAGGAATAGCAGCGCTCTGGTTGGAGTGAGTAGTGCCTTTACATCTTCAAGGCCGATTGCTCTGCAAAGAGAGCTTGCTCAGGGTCCTGGAGAGCGTTATCCTCCATCTCTCCTCGGTAGAGGGCAGTGGAGGCGTCGGAGTGATATTCCAAAGAGCGTCTCTGCATCTCCCTTTGGGTCATCCTTCGAGGAACCGGAGGAGATGACGGTGGCTTGGGGAGGCTGGACATACGGCCGTACCAATCTATCAGGAATCTACAGAGGGGAGTCCACGTCCTGTGGAAATACACAAGCATACCCTCGCCCCCAGGTTAACACTACATCCTATTAAATCTTTTGAAGGCGGCTGGTGTGTAAGCAGGGGCATTGTCCGTTTGGATTGCCCTGGGAATTCCCAAGTATGAAAAGCATAGACAAAGGTGCTGGATCACATCCTTAAAGGCCTCTCCTGTATGTGCCAAGGCAATAACATGAGAAAAGATCCACACACACATGCACATAGGAAAGTTTACCAAAAGATAGAACATGAGTAACATCCGTCTGCCAAAGATCATTAGGCCTCAGGCCTCTAGGGTTCTAATTGACCTTTGCTATAGGCAATTACGAGGTTTGCCCCCTTTGTTAGTAAAGTAGCCAGCAGTGCCGGATAGGATGTAACTATCTTTCTGGGTGTAGAGGGCAGATGTAACCATTTAAAGGTGCCTCCTGTTAAGCCTGCAAAACCAAACTGGTCTTAAAGCTTGATCCACAAACCTTTTGACATAAGGTGGGGCTATTTTTCATGTCCTGAGGCAAAACTTTCCATTGATACCTCTGAGAAGGCTGTTTAAGGTTCTCAGAAGGCAGGCTAAAGGCAAATCTAGGGCGACCTTCCCGATCCAGGGGAATAATGATATTGCCACCATTTTTTCCAGCCTTTGGCTCAAAGGAGGAGGAATTTTTACCACTTGATAAAAGTACAATCCTGTGTACTTTTAAAATCCATGTCTTTTAACCTTAGTCTGTCCTGACCACACATAATATTCCTTTTTAAAGGTTTTTCCTTCATGAACCTTCACAATTTTTCTTTGCATTCAAATTTTGTCCCAAGCCATTTCTTTCCAAATAACCAGTCTCATTTAGGACAATATTACTTTTTTTTTTTTTACCTTCAGCAAAAGCATATTTCTTATTTCTTATATCTTTCTTTCATATCTCCTACTTGCTTACATACAGAGTTGCTTTCCTTATTTCCATCAGTCTTAAGTACACTTCGCAGACTTTAACTGCTAGAAACCTTAGTCTCTAGTGAAAACTAAGTAGTAACCAATTGTGAACTGTTACATCAGAATTTTTGTTAGATGGCAAACTTAGGAATCGATTAGCACAAAGCATGTTTTTCTACAGTTCCAAATATCCTTAGTTTTTTTGCAAGAGGTCCAAAGCACAAACCTACATCTACTAATTAGTGCTTCAGCTTTTTATCTCATTATATAGCCAATGAATTTAATCTCAAGTTCTCATGCAAGCCAAACTTTTAATACTTTAGGTTACCAAGAACTTTGAAAGCTATCTTAACATTTACCCACAAAAACTATGAGGCAGACCAAGTTAACCATCACTTTCAGGCTTCCTTTTGCTAACAAATTGGAACAGAGATAACATAAGTTTGTTTGACCTTCGGTAAACCTCAGTAGAATAAAGTTTTATATTTAATGCTGATATAAACTTTAAAGACAGATCCATCAAACTTAAATTCGTTTAAACACCAAATATGTTTCATTTACTATTTCAATCCTGGGAAGTTTGTTAAAACCTCAGGAAGTTATTATAAAGCACATCCTAAATAGGATCACAGATCATCACAACTCTTAAAACTCTTATTTATTTGACCAAGGTGGCAGTAAAAGATCCTAACGGCCAATGTATAGCATCATATGGCTGTTAGCAAAACCTAGCTCCTTTAACATTGAGATGTTTTTACTGAGCAATTAAAGACCTGATAACTAAACCTTTGGTTTTACCATAGAAAAGAGAGGGGAAAAAAAAACAAAAAACCTCTGTTCACATTATCTTCTCAAGAGCAGAGTAGTCCAAGAAAATTTTGTGTTTTAAATGGAGAGAAAAGCAGAATTTCAACTTTATACCAGTGTACTTTTGAAATCCCATTCATCTCAACCTTACTTAGTATCTATCTTAATATTTTATCTATGTCCCCTTAAAAGTTAACCATTGTTAAGTTTCTCCCCTGGAACCAGTGAGGAAATTTAAAGTTTAAAGAGGCTTTTTTTTCCTTTCGACAGTGTGGGGGTGGGGAGCAGAATGCTACCTGAGGCATTGAAGCGCCAGAGACTTAGGCCCCACCCTAGGTGATAGCAGAAATGGGAGGAGGGGGAAGGGAGGACAGAATGGGCGCAGCGGCCTAGAGGCTTGAAGGCAGATTAAAGCGGCCTGGAGGCCCACTGAAGCACACAGGCTAGAGAAATGAGTTTTACATGGTCCTAAAGTCCGTCAGCTCAGATAGATGAGCAGATCACCAAATTTTCTTTTGTTCCATGAATACTGGCTCATACCAGTTGCCAATTTTACCCAGGACTTCTCGCTGGCTAACTTTCCTCGTGGGGTGCGGAGGACTGAATGTTGTGCTCCGGTGTCGACAAGGAAGTCAACAGGGGTCCTCTCCACTTTAAGAGCTACCCCGGGCTGAGGGAGAGGGTCCGAACCACGACTCCCCTAATCACTCAGTTCACCTAGCTCTAAGACTTTTACTTGATCTGTCTTGCTTCCCTTCCTAGTGGCCTTTTTGTTTTTTTTCAACTTCCTTCTTAGGTCCGGGGCCATCTGATTTACAAAAGCCATCATTACTGCCGCCTTATTCTCATTCGCGGTAAGGTCCATAGGAGTATATTGCCTAAAAGCCTCCATTATTCTTTCTAAGTAGGCTGCTGGGCTTTCTTCTACCCCTTGTCCAACATCTCCTACCTTAGCCAGATTTGTCGGCTTTCTTGCAGCCGCTCGGAGACCGACCATCAGAGTCTGGCGGTAAACCCAGAGACGCTCCCTACCTTGAGCCTCGTGGTAGTCCCAAGCTGGTCGCTCCAAGGGGAATGTCCGGTCTATGACGCCGGGGTTGGTCGTGGGTCTCCCGTCCTTTCTGGGAACTAGCTTTCGGGCTTCCCCCTGTACTCCTTCTCTTTCTTCCGTGGTAAAAAGCACTCTTAATAACCTTTGGCAGTCGTCCCAGGTCGGCTGGTGAGTGAACAGGACGGACAGGACGGAATCTAAAAGGTTAATTAAGTCTCTAGGGTTTTCAGGGAAAATGAAGGCAGCAGCAAAAGCGGCGCGGCAATCAGCAAGAGACAGACCAAGACAGAAATGGGAAAGACTCAGTCGCCCGCCCGTCCGCGTCCCTCGCGGGATCTTAGGCGCCTCTTAGCATTGGCAGACAGGTATAAACCCCCTGTTTGGATCAAGAAACTTGATCTGCCTTAAGCCTTATGAGGATCGCCGCAGAAACGGGTTAGGGCCCACTAGAATCCCGTAGCTCACGCCGTGGGATTACACATACGGTGACTCATGCCCCTGAGTCCCACCATTAGCAACACGACATTCACACACTAACAAACGAACAGACAGACAATAAGGACAATAAGGACGTCCTATAACCCCTGAATCAGCTCATAAGCCTTCCTGACGGTTTCCCTCTCAAGTAGACCCCTTCTTTGGGTCTTGGCGGAAACCTGAATCAGCTCATAAGACTTCCTGACAGTTTCCCTCTCAAGTAGACCCCTTCCTTGGGTCTTGGTGGAAACCTACCGATGAGAGTGAGAGACATCTCCCTACACCCTCAACCAGCGACCTTCCAGCGCGACCGCCTAGGTACTTTGCCGGTTTCTTTTGGGCCCAGTAGCCTGTACTGTACGGATTTCCAGAATTCACTCCTCCTCGGCGCAGAGTTCTGCTCCTGGGGTCTCTGGATATCCCGGGAGAGCCCCCATATGTAAGGGTTCGAGACCCCAAATACCCAAGAACAGAAAGTCCCAGAAGCCAAGGCTGCAAAAGCATAGGAGATTTCTTAGCTAGCTCGAGCTAGGGTCCAAACCCAGAGCACCGGCACAGTGGCCTCCTTTAGGGTAAAGACCCCACTCTCGGGATTCAGTTCTCTTTTTATAACATTGTAAGGTTACATGAGCTGTCTCTGCCCCTTCTCTTTGTTCCTTTGAGTCCGGATGGCCGTGTCTTCTTCTGATTGGCTCGTTCAACTCCAGGGCTTTTCAGGTCTGGGCTTCTTATGTTGGTCTCATGAGGCAGGTCAAAGGGGCTATCACTGAGAAACAAACTCCAGGGAGTACAGGAAACATAAACAGAAACCTTTTGGCCTTTATCACAGGAACAAAAACCTTTTAGCCTCCATCAACATTACATGAGTGGCCGTCTTTTTTTTTTTTTTTTCTATCTCTCTCTGTAAACTCTGTTTACAATGAGACTGGAGGCAGACCATACAAGCAGGGTAGCACAGCAGGGTCACATTAAGCACCCTCTGAAATTTAGGAATCTAATTCCCAGGAGGCTTTTGAATCCTCCAAGTGTTGAAAATCGTCCTCCAAATAAGTCTCCGGTGTTGCACCTGTTTCCGGTCTGGACTGGGACATGAGCCACCTTTCCTTTTGATCTGTGATCTCCTCTCTGACTTTTTCCTCATCATCTATCTCTAGGCAGCAGGTGTTCAGGTTCAATTTTCCACAAACACTTCTCTCAGAAGCCAGCATGGAATCTAAGGCCAAGCAAGTTTGATAGATGGCATCATACATCTTGGTTCGTTGCTTGACTGCAAACGAAAGAGCTCAGGCATTTCCATTGGTGATAATTTTTGTCAAACTCCTTGAAGTCTACTTATGTGGTTTAGACAATAAATGGGAGTGTAGTCGCCCCAATATGCATCCTCTGTCTAGAAGGCAGGGCCATAATATTGGATTCTACACTCGGGAGGCTATCTTTTTCATAGAGAATTTGTAAGGCACGCTGCTTTTTTGTGTCTCCCTGTCCCTTACACTTGAACTCCCAAATGTTGTTCTCTGGCAAGTGGGAGCAGGAAGAAAGATGCACACACGTTTCCAGCACATATGACCCTGTCCAAACCGAGGGTTGGACAACACAGTGTGTTCTTTCACATACCTAGTACAGTCCACCAGAGACCTGCCATTTGATGGCTGTGTTGACAGTGTCTCAGGCCTCTCCGAGATGAGAGAAGTTAGACAAGGGGAGGGGAGCCGGCTCAAGGTGACAAGGCTTTCAGCTAGAACTTTGAGTTGGCCCTTTTTGCCAATCCCATAGGTGTCTCTCCTTCCTGAGTCAGTCTGTGAGCTGGGGAAGGCCATGCTAGTCATCACGCTCTGCGTTATGTCATTCTTATCCCTGATTCAGACTCTGGCCCTCTGTCCACCCATTCCCCACGCCTTTGCTCCATTTTCACTCTGAGCCCTCCCCAGAGTCCACTCCGGGTGTTTCTCGTACAGTCATAGCCTGGGTTCTTCCTGGGGATCCTGCTGCATTCGTTGTTAGTGTGGCATATGTTGGATTATGAGCCCCTGGTTCTTCAGCAGGATACTTTTCCCTGTAAGCTTGTTCATCTCCGCAGGAGTCCCCCAGAACTCAGGTTTCAGGCCCCAGCAGGCCTGTGTTGTTGTTTACGTTTGGCCATGGAAGATACTCAGAGTTACTCTTGTTCTGAGCACCTTGAAGAGACAAGAATAACAGTCAGTTGGGAAGTTATTACAGTATGTGAATGATGCTCAGGCCATGATCTCTTTATTGGAAACCAGTGCAACCTGAAGGGTATGTGAAGGGACAAGGCTACCCTGCTCTAGTCCTTCCCTCTGCATTTCTTGCAGACATATTGCACACTGGCTAGCAACTTGACTCAGTACATCCTTACTCTAAGTTATTCCTGGCTTTCTTTGACACATCTCAACATGCATATCCATTTCACGTGAGGGTACACGGGTGAGGGCAATTGCATCGTCCAATCCTGGGCTGAGAGGAGTGAACTGCTAAGGAGGCCAACCCCAGGTGCTTCCCCAATGGGTTCCACCCTCTCTGCCAGTCCTTGCCTTCAGCCACTGTGCTCGGGGCTGTTGTGGACCTAGTCCTGCCAGGCAGAACCGTCACCTTTGCTACAGTTGAGTATGTTGAAGGAGGACAGCACTGCAGAGGCCGAAGCCATGCTGGCCACACCGACCCCACGGAATGGATTTGCTGAGGCACTGAGTTTGCTGAGGCACTACCCTGCTGTACAGGGCTGTCCACACCTAGGCACCTGACCCAGAAACCTCCTTGTGGTGGTCCGCTGCACCCAGCCCCGATGCCTGTGGTCTGCTGGCACCTCGGGACCACAAATGCAAGGTCAATCCAAGTCTGTGGAAGCGCAAGTCCTGCCACTAGCAGAGGCTGGGCTGCCTTGCTTGGGGCCTGCCACATCCAACATGCACATCCCTGTGGGAAAATCTATCCCTGGGCACGGGTATAGTGAGTGACAGCTCCATGCTTCCTAAGTCTAAACGGGGACAGAATTAGACCTCGAGACATGGGAAGGCAGTGGCCATAAGGACGGCCAAACTACAATACTTCCAATGGGAATGGGAACAATCCGGAAAGGGGATGTGTCATTGCATGTCCCCTCAGTCAAGAGAGGAGGTCAGCTCCCTTCCCAGCCGTCAGGCCCAGGCTAAGTGCCAATGTCTTACCTGGGCCCTTCCAATGCCCCAGGCTTCTGAATGCCTGCATGTGTTGGACAACAACTTATCAGGGTGCCTGTCACCAAACCTGTCGCACAGTCCCGATGTTGGGACTAGGATCCCCGGCTGAACACTGAGGATTTTCTTCTCAGAGGCTATACGGGATGGACCCCAGAGAGGAACTTGTTTGAAAATAGGGTGAAAAAAGGGTGAAAATAGTTTCACCGAGGCCCAGAATGCTTCACTAGGAATCAGAATGACATGACATGGAAAAGGAAGTGACTAGTGCCATCTCCTAGCAAGCTGGCCCTCTCAGGAATAAGCAACACCTGTGGGCTTTGGTGAAGGGAGCCCTTAACAGGCTAATGGAGGCCCTGTGACCAAGTGGACTGCATTCTTCCTTCAGAAAGAGAGGGAAAGTCCTGGCATTGGCTCTGTTTCTGGCCCTTTCCCCTTAGAGGACAGGGGCAGCAGTGATTCAGCTCTGGCTGTTTGGGGCTCCTGGCCAAAGGTCAAGTGCTTAGAACCCGACCGGTGCAATCATCACTTCAGAGACCCTTTGAGCATTCTCCAGAGTCCAAAGGCATGAGCCCTCGAATCTGCAGTACGAAGGCACCTCTCTCCGCTTGGGGAGACAGGCCAGCTGGCTACCCATCCCTGCAATGACCCGAGCTGACCAAGCACCGAGCCCCCAGGGACAGAGGGGCCTGCTATCCTCTGGGATACCAGACACACAGAGCCGTCAATTGGTTCAGGAAGTGACTGGGTACGCCACAACAATGCTCGGACCCGGGCTGTGTACCTGGCACACACCCCTGGATCTGAAATGTTCTAGTCTCCAAAGAGTATGTTCCTCGGAGGCTCTTGCTCTGCATGACTCCCAAGTCGATCCTAGTCTGAGGAGAGAGCAATCAAATCCACAGAGGTACCCTGGGGACCAAGGTTCATTAGAACAGAAGAGACTGGGATCTAGGTAGAATTCAGTGCCTACTCCTAACTCCCGGCAAGCTGACTGTCTGGCAAGTGAGAACACCTGAGGGCTGTCGTCAAAACAAACCTCCATTGGCTACACCTGGGCCAGAGTCTGCCCTGAGAGCAGACCAGCTCCTTCTCTCAGGGTATTTGGCTGGTCCCGGTTTCACCTGGGTGAGGGTTGGTCTGGGCGCGGGAGAAGACGCAGAGTCAGTCTCTTGGAAACAGCCTCTTATCAGGACTGCCTGAAGTTTATTCTTCCTCCAGGCTTTTGATACATTGTTTCTAAGCACGCCAAGTCTACACCTTCTAAACATTGACAGGAAGAAAAACCTCAAGGCAACCTGGCTTCACGTATATGTGACACCATCCCTCAGGACCTTGTAACGGGAGACCACTTATTGAGACTGCATGTTCCTATGTTACACTGTATGTAAGACAAAGAAGTAAACCCTACAGAGAAGACTGCACTCCGTGGGGTTCGGGGCTCAGTTCCTTGCGTAGGAACCGAACTGAAGAGTGCCGGCAGGAATACCTTTGCTTTCTGGAAAGAAAAGCCTCAGTGTCAGGTCCCTGTTTGCTGGGAGGTTGAGACATTCTGTGCCTGCTGTTTCCTTTCAGCCCAACCCACCAGGTGTTTCCTTCTTACTCTCAGGAATCCAGGCTTGCCTAGGAAATCGAGCTCAGGTCAGCAGTCCCAGCATGATTCCATTTTACCTGAGCTGAATACCTGTAGGCCTCAGTGTGTGGCTTCTGGTTTATTCTTGTTCTTAAGTATAAGAATTCTTACTTCGAGGAAAACCATGTGAAGAATACCTGCTTATGACCTTGGGCTTGGGGAAGGCAAGGTCCACTGTCAAGTGGACAAGGGGGCTTTCCCATGCTAAGGAGTCCCAGATTGCTGCAAGGCTAGCTATTGTCAAGCTAGAGTTGATTTGCCCCCTGGCATAGCATTTAAATAAGGACAATTAGGGATTGCTGGGGAAACATTTTACTCTGCCAGCCTCAAGTATTTGTCAAGGGGCTGTGGGTTCCAGGGAACTTAAATTTTGTTTGTTTTAAATGTTGATTTATTTTTGGAGAGAGAGGGAGGCAGGGAGACAGAGAGAGAGAGAGAGTGTGTGTGAGAAACACGAGAGAGAAAATGAGAGAGAGAGAGCGGGAGAGCCAGAGTTCGAGCCAGAGATGGAGGAAGACAGAGGGAATAAACACCAGGAGAGGGGCAGAGAGTGAGGGAGACCCAGAATCTGAAGCAGGCTCCAAGGCTGCGCTCTCAGCACAGAGCCTCTCTGCTCTCTGGGGCTGGAACACAGGCCCTGTGAGATCCTGACCTGAGTTCAAATCGGAGGCTTCAGGGCCTCAGACACCCCAGGAAATGCTCTTTTCTCTGCCATTTCCTTCTTGCCTTTGTTCCTCACATCCCTAGGGAGGGCAGGCTGATGTGGGGGCTCCAGGAAACTGAGTCTATAGGGTTCTGGAGATGAGGCCCCTGTCTTTTCCTTGTAATTTCCTAAGATACTGTCAATGGATGGAGACTCCATCATTTCAGCATTTGTCTTCTGTCCTCTCCTTGGTGCTTGGGCAGCCAGGAGTGCCTGGGGAATGTCACACAGAA
>JAINVK010000510.1:0-46374 GCA_030068075.1 Paguma larvata | reverse complement strand
GGGGGGGTGGTTATTTACTTCCTCATTGAAACACCTGTCAGTTCTTGGAAGATGAAAAATTCTCATCAAAGACCACCCTCTACCACTACCCAAATGAATTCATGGAAATGTGTTGAAATTAAAACGCAGCTCTTAATGCAAGTGCTTTCTAGGAAAGAGATGATGACATTATTATTTACAACACAGGCACTTTTAATATCTAAAGTGTCTCATTTGCTCTAGGCTTAATTATGTCAGTCTGCAGCACAGTTTGCAAGGAGCCTGCCACCATACTCCCCAGCAAGTGGGGGAAGGAGCAATGTGACAAACGAAGTTTGCTCGCCAGGACTTGGAGCCCGTGTTGGTCTAAATTCAACTCCAGAAATTAGACTATTTATGTTGTGGCCCTCACCGGAAGGCATTGATTGTTAATAGTTCTCATCAAGTGACTTTTAGGGTTTTAAAAAGGTTTCTTAGCAACTGTTAGCCTTGAGAAAAAAGGATAACACAGAAGCTGTTGGTTCCAAAGCTTAAGAGCTACCTGGGGGCTGGGAGGTGGAGGGATCAACACTGGACCCCCATATACAGACGGCAAGGAGAGACCAAAGGAGGAGGCAGGTGTCTCCAGATGGGTAGGTGGCAGGGGCAATAACAAGGGAACTTACAAGGCCTGCCCTGGGACCTGCAAGACAAGTGGATCTCTGCACCTGCCTGCCAGAATCTTACACATTAGTATTACACAGAGCCCGCAATGGGGGCCAGTTGTACATCTTCCAGATGGTCTTACTAGCACTTTGTCAAGGCTGCATACTTGAAACAGACTCCAAGTGCCAGAACAGTGGGCGGAATGTACATTGCAAGGACAGGGGAGGGGGCGATGAGTTTCCGATTGCCCACCTCTAGCTCGGAGGTCAACTCGAGGTCATGTGCCCTTGATGACTTTCTCCAACAGAAGCCAAAATGTGGCTAGCACCTTGCCACACTCTGATTTGATACATTTTATTCTCCTGTTCTGAAAACATAAAGGAAAGTACAGGAGAAGTGAAGTGGATCTAAAGTTTGGTTTCCCAGACTACAAGTAGGTGAGACGATTTTTGGTGGTACCCAAATATGTTTTTTTTTAATTTTATATTTATTTTCATGTGCGTCAGAAAAAAATAATGACACGTCGAACACTTGGCTTCATGGGTAGAAACATTTAAGGTGTACATCAATTAAAAGTCCCTTTAAGGGGCGTCTGGGGGGCTCAGTTGGCTGAGCGGCCTACTGCAGCTCGGGTCATGATCTCACGATCTGTGGGTTTGAGCCCGCACTGAGCTGTGTGCTGACAGTTCGGAGCCTGGGGCCTACTTTAGATTCTGTGTCTCCCTCTCTCTCTGACCCTCCCCCGCTCACACTCTGTGTCTCTCTCTCTCTCTCAAAAATAAATAAACATTAAAAAATTTTAAAATCCATTTAAGAAGAAGAATGAATACATTATAGTTGTTTATTAATAAAATGCAATTAAAGAAAATAAGATGAAGTGTCTGGTGTTTAGGAAACATGGGTTTTGGTATGAGGACAGGGTTTCTTAGCTTCAGTGTTATGGACATTCTTTTTATTTATTTTTATTTTTTTTGGACATTCTTTTTAATGTTTATTTACTTATTTTTGAGAGAGAGAGAGCATGAGCAGAGGAGGGGCAGAGAGAATCTGAAGCAGGCTCCAGGATCTGAGCTGTCAGCACAGACCCTGACAAGGGGCTCGAACTCACAGACCATTAGATCATGACCTGAGCCAAAGTCAGTCACTTAACTGGCTGAGCCACCCAGTGGCTCAGTGCTATTGACACTTTTGCCCCAGTGCTATTGACCTTTTAGAGTGGATCATCCTGTGATGTGGGGGGCTGAGGTGGGGGGCTGTCCTGCGCATCATAGAAACTCAGCAGCATCCATGGACTCTCTAAACACTAGATGCCAGTACCAACTCCCCGTTGCCTCAACCAAACACTGTCGACAAGCAGATATTCCAAAATCTTTTGAGAACTGCCAATTCTTGCCTATGTTTAAATCCTAGGTCTTTCTTATATGAGGTTTATGACCTGGGTGGCTCAGTCGGTTAAGCCTCTCTGACTCTTGATTTTGGCTCAGATCATGATCTCATGGTTCGTGGGTTCAAGCCCTGTGTGACAGGGCAGAGCCTGCTTGGAATTCTTTCTCTCTCTGCCCGTCCCCATGATCTCTCTCTCTCTCTCTCTCTCTCTCTCTCTCTGTCTCTCTCAATCAATCAATCAATTAATAGAATTGTGCTTTCCCCAGGAATACTAGTAACATTCCATATCTTGCATAGAGCACTTAGCACAGTGAAATGGAACTTTGGCAGTGCTTACTAAAGAGCCACTGTTGTGAAAGCAAACCTGAAGGAGCTCAGAAAGTGTTAGGAACTGCCCTGAGCACTGGGGAGACAGAGGCTGAGACCAGATCCTTGCTCTCCAGGATCTCAGATCTCCAGGGAAAGATAGAATATAGAGACAGGGGAAACTTCCTGGGCATGCAGACTCTGCAGACTTACAACATCCCATGCTCAGAAGGGCCCCTGCTTCATCTGCTGCTCTGCTGTTGTCTTGAAACTCTTGAATGATTTCTGACCATGGGGCCTCACCAATTCTGCAGCCAGTCCTCTATGTAGGGGATGCAGCCTCTGGCAGAATGAAAGGTCAAGCATATGGGAACTTACAGGAGGATGCTTCACTCCCCTACACAGGCGAAGACTTCTCAAAGGTGTTGACATCCCAGCAGTCCTAGGTTACATGTGTGTAAGCATTCTCAGCAATATAGCGAGAATTTTTTTTCTAGGTAGACTTTACACCTAACACGGACTCCAAAGCTGGTCTCAAACTGACAACCCTGAGATCAAGACCTGAGCTGAGATCAGGTTTAACCAAGGGAGCCACCCAGGCACCCCCATAGCAAGAAGAACGTTGGTAGAGTCTCTTTAAAAATAGTTCTTACGATGCCTGGATGACTCAGTCGATTAAGTATAAAACTCTTGACCTCGGCTCAGGTTATATGATCTCACAGGTCCTAAGATCGAACCCCGCATGGGGGTCTGCACTGAAAGTATGGAGCCTGCTAGGGATTCTGTCTCCCTATCTTTCTATCCCTCCCCCCTTCAAAATAAATGAATAAACTTAAAAAAAAACAGGTAGTTTTCAACTGTCAGTCCAAAAAACAATACGGAAGTTTTCCATAGTTAAGTTTCCGCTGGTCCATAGAAAATCGAGAAAGATTATGGTTGATGAATAGATGTTCTATAAGCACCTGTTTAAAGGTTGTATGCTCTATTTGTGTAACAATTCACTTTCTAAATTATGTTAGTCTTATATTTATCTTAGTGTGTGTGTGTGTGTGTGCGCGCGCGTGTGTGTGTGCGCGCGTGTGTGTGTTTAAATATTTCTTACCAGGGAAAAAATGGTAAACTAATCACCCCTATTTTTTGGTCATTTTGCTCTAGATGAAATCCCAGAGTCTGGGATGACTAATTTAAGAACCTCACAGTAGCTTTTGTTCACAAGTAAAGTGGTAGTTGGAAGCAATTCTCTGAATAATTTAAGTCCCTCCAACTGTACTGTGAAACCAGAAGAGGTTTTCTGGTCATGCATTTTCCAGCTAGCTACATTGGCTAAAATGGTGAGGTGTATCCCCAAGAATCAGCTATGGTTAGAAGCAAACCACACAGGTCCCAAGACTCGTGTCTCTCTGCTCCAACAAATGCCTGTAAATACAGATTGTATCAGTTAGTTTTTGCCATGTAAGAAATCATCCCAAAATTTAGTGGCTTAAAATAACAACCATTTACTTAACTAACAGTTCTGTGGATTGGCAACTAGGTTGGCCTCAATTGGATGGTTCCTCTGGTCTTGGTTGGACTCACTCATGCATTTGGTGCTAACTGCAAGGTCACTAGGGTGCTCGTTGGTCTGGGACAGACTTCATTTGGGAATTTCATTGGGAAATTCCATGAGATTTCTCATAAGCCATCAGGCTAGTCCCGGCTTTTTCACATGATATGTGGGGAGGGTTCTTAGTCACTAAAATAAAGCATGTACGACTTAGCGAGACCCGGGGTCAAAATAGGCATATCATCACATGTGCCATATTCCGTTGGCACAAAACAAGCTGTAAAGTAAGTTCATATTCATAGAGTAGGGAATAGACTTCTCTTAATTGGAAGAGTGGCAAAGTTCCATTGAAAAGGGACATACATGTGGTGCCTGGGTGGCTCAGTCAGTTAAGCATCTCATTCTTGATCTCAGCTTGGGTCATGATCTCACAGCTTGTGAGTCTGAAACCATCAGGCTCTGTCCTGACAGCGTGGGGTCTGCTTGGGAGTCTGTCTCTCCCTCTCTCTGTCTCTTACCCGCTTGCATTCTCTTTCTCTCTATCTCTGTCTATCTCACAAAAAAACTAAAAAAAGAAAGAAAGAAAGAAAAGAAAAGAAAAGAAAAGGGACACACCTGCAGGGATGTGTGAATGACTAGCTATTTATTTTTTATATCGACACTCTTATTCCATTTGGGCTGCTGTAAGAAAATGCTATACACTGGGTGGTTTGTAAATAGAAGAAATCTATTTCTTACAGTTCTGGAAGCTGGCAAGATCAAGACACAAACATGGACACATTCTGGTGACAGCCCTCTTCCTGGTTCCTAGCTGGCATCTTTTCTCTATGTCCTCAAATGGCAGAAGGGATGATGGAGCTCTGTGGGGTCTCTTTTATAAGAAGAGTGATTCCATTCGTGAAGATGCCACCCTCGTGACCTAACCACCTCCCACAGGCCCTACCTTCTAATATCATTGTATTGGTCATTAGGATTTCCAGATGGGAATTTTGAGAGGACACAAACATTTAGAGGATAGCACCAATGTACCAAACAGTTCAAATGCCATTATTACCAACCACGGTAGAATGAAAATCTCCCTATCACCAAGACTGCCCCACTGACAGTATTCCAGGAGAAACTTATACACACATATTTTACCGCTAGCAAAGAAGCAACAGTCACATAAAGTCCCTCCCATCATGTAGCTCCACCATCACAAAATCATTTACTTTTAACCATGTGGATGCCACATGGAGGCCATACAGAGCCATCGAGGAAAGAGCAGGAGGGTGGAGTGAGGTCATTCATGGCCATGCCTGGGAAGTAGCATACATCATTCCCATCATATTCCTTTGGCTGAACTCAGTCACATGGTCCCGACTTAAGCACAAAGGAGTCCGGAAAGTGTAGTGTTCCCATGTGCTCAGACGAGGAAAGAGAGCGGGGGAGTGTATAACCAGTCCTTTCCTCAATGGATGATTGTCATGCATATAACTGGGAAGTAAGGCATCTTATGGGAACCAGGGGAGGTCTAGTGTGTTTAATATATCCTTGGATTCGGGAAGGCAGGGCGATGGGCTAAATAATGGCCCCCAAAGATATCCAAGTCCTAATCTCTGGAACCCCAAACCTAGTACCTGGCAGAAAGGACTTTGTAGATGTGATTAAGTTAAGGATCTTGAGACAGAGAGATTACCCTGGAATATCCAAAGGGGCCCTAACTGTAATCATGAGTGTTCTTCTAAGAGGTAGATGGAGTGAGATTTGACCAGGGAAGAGAAAAAGGATTCTGGCAGGCAGATGCTGAGATCCACTCGCTCGTGGCCACCGGTAATTTCCTTTGCTTATCACCCCTGCCACCCACCCATATGGAGTGGTCTGCCTTTTTCTCCAGCTCTCCATGCCCACAGTGTGCAGAGGCCAGTTTGCAAACCAAGACTCCCCCAGGATTTTGAGATAAGCATTTCTTGCCTTTCTTTGTAGCTTTACCATGTATAGATACATCCTTCAACAGTATAGTTTCATTTTGCCCAATTTTGAGCCTTATATAAATGGAATCATATGTACGTATGTATTCTTTGTATCTTGCTTCTTTTGCTCAAGATTATGTTCTTTAGATTTATCTTTATAGTTTCATTAGCTCTCTTATGTTTATTTTCACTCCTATATTCATGTAATATTCATGCATAGCACTAAATTCATGTAATAATTTCATGTAACATACTATATACTATATTATTACATGAACATGCAATGTATTTGTCCAGGCTACTGATGGGGAACACTTAGGCTGTTTCTGCTTTGGGCCTTTTTTTTTCCTTTTCTTTAGAGTTTATTTATTTATTTTTGAGAGAGACCACAAGTGGGGAAGGGGCAGACGCACACACACGCACACACACACACAGAAGTTAAGCAGATTCCAGGCTCTCTGTGCCGTTAGCACAGAGCCGGAAGCAGGACTGGAACTCACAAACTGTGAGATCATGACCTGAGCAGAAGTCGGATGCTCAACCGACTGAGCCCCCCTCACTTTGGGGCTGTCTTTAACAAGGCGCTATGAACATCCTCGAACATGAACGTTTGAGTTCACTTGCATAGGTTTCGCTAGGATACATTCTCACCAAATTCTAAGTTGAAAATCTCTGCAAAATCTAACTCTGTATCTACTCCTGAGGTTGAGTGAAAGCAACTCTTCTGAATCTCTTACTAGAATGTTAAATAAAATGCAGCTGAGTAAATTTGAAGATCTAATTTGCTTTTTGAAGCAATTCACAAATCGGGAAGATCCCATATAGCAAGTAGAGAGGAGCTCCGAGGAGTTGTACAAAATAAAAGGATTTTTATAGGAAGGAGGCAAGGATAAGGAAGTTATTACCAGAGAGAGAGAGAGCGGAAGATAGGAAGAAAGGATTGTTCTATTCAAGGGCACCTTTCCTTGGTGGAGGGAGGGGGGAAGGGGGGCAGAATGCAGAGGGTCTAATTGGGTCAAATGAAGAGAGCGGTTTTAACATTTTATGTCCAAATGGCAGCTCTGCCTTAGTTTGAAGCTAAGTTCTCTTTTTCTGTAAATCAATGGACAGATACCGGGTTAAAGATAGCTGCCCTGGCCTTCTGCCGATTGTGGACCGCTAACAAGAGATACAATTGCTGAGAATTCTGTTTTGCTTATTGTTTGCTGTAAACATTGTAAAACTTTTTCTGAGTCTAGTCTGACATGTATTAGTTTAAGTATCTGGCATTTCTCACTTCTGTAACCTTGCTTCCCTCACATTCTTCCCCTTCCCCCTTTATGACATGCATTACTTTGTGTAACTGGCTTTGCTCACATTCGGAAGACCTTCACCTTTCGGACATTCATTAGCTTGAGCGGACATTTACTAGCTTGAGAACCTTGCTTCCCTCACATTCTTCCCCTTCCCCCTTTTCTGATATGTATTAGAATAAATAACTAACTTTTTCACATAACGGACAGAGACTTCCCGCCAAAGAGCAAACAAAGAACCCCCAATCAGAGGGCTGCATATGTTCGTATTTCAAATATCGACCAATCAGTCACCCTATAACCTGAAACCGTCCTATACTATTTGTCTCTGTCTATAAAAACGCTGTACCAACCATGTTCGAGGCCTTTCTGCATATTGGCAGCGGTATGCGAAGGGACCTGGATCGATCCTGAAATAAAACGACCCTTGCCACTTGGCTTTGACTTTCGACTCTGGTGGTCTCTTGTGGGGGGATTCGAGAATTCGGGCACAACATTTGGAGGTCCCACCGAGATCTCCCCTGAGCCCACCAGACTTCTGGTCAATGGGTCGTCTCTGATTCCGATCGGAAAGTAAGTAAGCCGGCTCTATCTTTTTCTCTCTGATCTGTGTTTCTTCTTGGGAGAACCGGTTCTATTTGGTTGCTGCGGTGACCCTGGCGGACGCGCTATAGGGCACCCAGCTTGGGGGTCAGTCGGAGACGTCCACTGACTAGGGGCCTCTTTGGTCCGCTTGGGAGCCTTCGGGCTCATTTGGGGCTAATTTAGCCCATCTGGGGGCCTTGTCGGCCCTTCGGGAGACTTCTGGCTCATTTGGGAAGCCGGCTCTATTTTTTCTCTCTACTTTTTCTCTCTACTCTTTTCTGTGGGCCACTTACGCCCAACGCGCCTGTGAACTAACCACTTTTATTTTCTCCAGAGTGCTAAGAAATATCTATAGGCGCCTAAAGGAAGAAAAAACCATCTAGTCAAACAGGCATGCCAATCGTTACCTGTGTGTCTGTGTGATATGTGTCTGTGTGTCTGTGTGATATGTGTCTGTGTGTCTGTGTGATATGTGTCTGTGTGTCTATGTGATATGCGTCTGTGTGTCCAGGTGATGTAACTGGAAAACTCAGGATGCCCGATTTTCTGATAACCCTAAAGATTTGATAGCTCTCCTGGACAGCGTTATGTTCTCCTACCAACCCACCTGAGATGATTGTCAGCAGCTCCTCTGAATCCTGGTCACCACCGAGGAGCGAGAAAGGATTCAATTAGAAGCAAAAAAAAAAAAAAAAAAAAAAGGCAGGTTCCTGAAAATGACGGCCAGCCTACTGCTAACCTTGATCTCATTAATGCGGTTTTTTCCTTGACCCGACCCCCACAGGATGGCTGGGACTACACATGGCAAAAGGTAGGGGACGACTGCGCATTTATAGCCAGACTTTAATGGCGGGTCTCTGGGCGGCTGCACACAAGCCCCCTAATTTGGCAAAGGTAATACTTCATCTTCGTAGAGGTTTCTGAGAATTCAGGAAAGGGTAAAAGTCCATCAAAGGGTGTCCGGGACCCCCCTGCATAAGATAGGAAGGGCTAGTTGATGGAAACTTTTTACAGAACTTTTTCGAGATGTTATGTGCCGTACTGAGTCTAAAGAAAAGACTCAGTATAGAATCTAATTAAGCATTGTGCCGTACTGCGTCTAAAAGAAGACTCAGTATAGAATCGGAGAAGCTAAGCATTGTGCCGTACTGCGTCTAAAAGAGGACTCAGTATAGTTAAGCGTAGTGCCGTACTGTGTCTAAAAGAGGACTCAGTATAGAATCGGAGAAGCTAAGCATTGTGCTGTACTGCGTCTAAAAGAGGACTCAGTATAGAAATAAGAAGCTAAACCCTTTTTGAGAAGTTATAAGGCCATACTGAGTCTAAAAACAGAGGACTCTGTATAGAAAACAGAACTTAAACTTTTGAGAAGCATGGGCCATAATGAGTCTAAAGAAGAGACTCTTTATTGACATTATTTATAATCTCCTTATTAAAAAGGGGGATTAAAGTTTCAAAACAAAAGGTAGTACGCTTTCTATGCTTTGTTCAAGAGCAGTGCCCGTGGTTCCCCGAGGAAGGCACACTCAATTCAAATATATGGAGTAAAGTAGGGGATGAAATTAAGCAGTTTTATGTCACCAACGGACCTCAGAAGGTCCCTATTGACACTTTATCATTATAGATTGTCATAAAAGAAGCTTTAGACTCAGATATAGATGAAATTTCTGGAGCTATGGCTTCTCTGGTTCCTATTAAGGCTAAAGAAGCAGACGGGGATGAGGAGGAAACTGGGCAGGTTAGAAGTCCTAAAGCTTCCATGAATTGGACTTTCCTATTCCTAATATAAGAAACTCTCTCTTTCACTGTTTCTCCTTCTATACTCTGGTTAATCTAATTATATGTGAGGGCTTCTAATTCATTCCCTGGATTAATAACTATGATGATTGGAGCTAATTGACTCTGGCTGGTCTACCTCGGGATAGAGATTTTAATATTCCCAAGCAGCTGCCTAAACTCCTTTTGTTTCGGGGAACTTCCCTGTCCTCTCTGGCCCGACATAGACTGCCTCATTCCAATAGTGGAAAACAAAAGAAAACAAAACAAAGGATTCAAAACAAAAAAAAATAAAATTTGGCGATCTGCTCACCTATCTGAGCTGATGGATTTTAGGACCATGTGAAACTCCTTTCTCTGCCCTCTGTGCTTCAATCTACCTTCAGGCCGCTGCGCTCGTTTTGTCCTCCCTTCCCCCTCCTTCTCTGCCACTGCCTGGGGTGGGGCCTAGGTCTCTGGCTCTTCAATGCCTCAGGTAGCATTCCGCTCCCCACCCCCACACTGTCGAAAGGAAAAAAATGCCTCTTTAAATTTTAAATGTCCTCACTGGTTCCATGGGAAAAAATTAACAATGGTAAACTTTTAAGGGGATATAGGTAAAACAATATTAAGATAGATATGTCTTTTAAATCATAAAATTTTATTATACTAAGGTTGAGATAAATGGAATTTTGAAAGTACACTGATATAAAGTTGAAATTCTGCTTTTCTCTCCGTTCAAAACATAATGTAAAAAAGGGTTTTTTTGCTCTCTTTTCTATGGCAAAACCAAAGCTTTAGTTATCAGGTCTTTAACTGCTCAGTAAAAACATCTCAATGTTAAAAGAGCTAGGTTTTGCTAACAACTAGCTATATGATGCTATACATTGGCCTTTAGGATCTTTTATTGCCGCCTTGGTCAAATAAATAGAGTTTTAAGATTTAATGATCTGTAATCCTATTTAGAATGTGCTTTATAATAACTTCCTGAGGTTTTAACAAAGCTCCCAGGATTAAATAGTAAATGAAACATATTTGGTGTTTAAAAGAATTTAAGTTCGATGGATCTGTCTTTAAAGTTATCAGCATTAAATATAAAACTTTATTCTACTAAAGCTTACTGAAAGTCTAACAAACTCATGTTATCTCTATTCCAATTTGTTAGCAGAAGAAAGCCTAAAAGTAATGGTTAACTTTGTCTGCCTCATAGTTTCATGGGTAAATGTTAAGACAGCTTTCAAAGTCCTTGGTAACCTAAAGTGTTAAAAGTTTGGTTTGCTTGAGAACTTAAGATTGATTTATTGGCTATCTAACGAGATAAGAAGCTGAAACACTAATTACTAAATGTAGGTTTGTGCTTTAGACCTGTTGCAAAAACTAAGGATATTGGAAACTGTTAAAAAAAAAAAAAACATGCTTTGTGTTTAATAGATTCATAAGTTTGCCATCTAACAAATTCTGATATAATACAGGGTTCACAGTTGGTTAATACTTAGTTTTCACTGGAGACTAAGGTCTCTACCAGTTAAAGTTCTGAGAAGCGTATTTAAGACTGATGGAAATAAGGAAAACAGCTCTGTATAAGAGAAAGTAAGAGATATGTAAGAAAGGTATAAAGAATGGGAATACATCTTTCGCTGAGGGTAAAAGAAAGTAATTTTGTCCTAAATGAGACTGGTTATTTGGAAAGAAATGGCTTTGGACAAAATCTAAATGCTAAAGACAAGTTGTAGAAGGTTTGTAAAGGAAAAATCTTTAAAAGGAATTTTATTTGTGGTCAGGACGGACTAAGGTTAAAGACAGATTTTAAAAGTACACAGAGTTAGGATTAAAATTCCTCCTCCTTTGATCCAAAAGCTGGGGAGATGGTGGCAATACCCTTAAAGATAGCCTCCTCTCCCCTGTAGCTGTTCTAAAGGATTTTCAAATTGTTGTAATAGACCTACAAGATTGTTTTATTACTCTTCTCCTACATCGGGAAGATCGCCCTAGATTTGCCTTTAGCCTGCCTTCTGAAAACCTTAAGCAGCCTTCTCAGAGGTATCAATGGAAAGTTTTGCCTCAGGCCATAAAAGAAAATCTCAGAAGTAGTTTGCTGCTAATATATACATATATTATATGAAAGGGTATATTTTGGTTTTGCTAAAACCCTTGTTGACTTTTCTACAGTGAACATTTTTTAATTCGATTTAATAAAAATGTTAATTTTGGAAGTGGAGATTTGTAAAAACCTTTTTCAGTCAAACAATAATGACTGTGGATAGTAATAACAATCACCAGAAAAGCCATACATCTTAATAACATATGCCTTTGTTCTGTCATTCGAAAGAGTGATGTTTCCTATGTGCTTGAACATTTTCTCTGTAGTTACAAGAGTGTAATTGTAAGAATAGCTGTTTAATGAACTCTTTTTAAAAGATTTTTGACCATAGGTTTTTCCAGTTTAAAGCAATAACTTTAGTACTTTCTTTCAAAGTTAATACTTCCAGTATATCAAGTTAAACCATTCTGAGATTTGAGAACTTCTTTAAAGGAAAATTGTAGTAGAAATCATCTTGATAAAATTGTGTTTTAAAGTTTGTGGATTAGTTAAAATATCAGTAATAGTCTTGTGTGTCTTTCCTATAAGCATTTTCAGAAGAAAAATATTGACTGCTATTATCTGGGAACTCCTCAGTATGGAAATGTTTGTTTAAAATCTCACCTTTTGTCAGTGCATCAGAAATAAGGACAAGCGTTACAGATTTACAGCTTAAATTCATGAGAAAGTCCTTATTTTTGATATACTTGTTAGCCGAGTCAGAATAAGGGAGGGAAACTCTATTGATACTCTGATACCTAAATTTCACAGTACCACTTTTGAAAAGCTGTTTCCCTCAGCAAATTACAGTTTATGTTATTAAAACAGAGTCTTATTTGAGATGTATTACTTTATTTTTCAATTAAAAGTGGTTTTCTCCTAAAAAAATATAGTCCCACCCTATGTCAAAGTTTGTGGATCAAGTTTTAAAACCGGTTCGGTTTTGCAGGCTTTTAACGAGGCTTAACCCGAGGCACCTTTAAAATGGTTGCATCTGCCCTCTATGTCCAGAAAAATAGTTATATCCTATCCAGCTCTACTGGCTACTTTGCTAAAAAAGGGTGCAAACGTAGTAAAGAATTATTTGGATGTGACGTGACAAATGTTAATTATTCCCTATAACAAAGATCAATTGGAATGTCTTTTACAAAATAGTGAGGACTGGCAGATAGCCTTAGAGGGTTTTGGTGGTGAGATTCTTTTTCATCTCCCAAACAATCCTCTCTTGCAGTTCCTCAAAAAGCACCCTGTTATTTTCCTAAGTTGGCTAAGGCAGATCCCCTTCCTAGTCCAGCTGTATTGGTCTTTAAAGATGGGTCTTCAAATGAAACAGCTGTCATCATTGTGAAACAGCATTCATCCATGTGGATGGAAATCCTCATGTACAAAATACTTTGGAAACTTCTGCTCAGAGAGCTGAACTTATGGCTGTTATTTATGCATTTGCCCACCTAAATGCTAGACCTTTCAATCTGTATACTGATTCTCATTACATTTTTCAATTATTTCCTCCTATTGAGACTGCTCTATTACCAGAACATCGTTCCTCTATTTTTTTCTTATTAAAAAACCCTTCAGTCTCACATTCATGCCAGGACAATGCCCTTTTATATTGGACATATTCGGGCCCACAGTAACTTGCCTGGTCCTCTAACTGAAGGAAATAACCAAGCTGATATATTAACTGGAATTGCAATTTTCCCAGCTATAGAGGAAGCCCGGAACTCTCATGATTTGCATCATCAAAATGCAGCAGCTTTGAGACTTCAATTTAAAATTATTCGTGAAGAGGCCCAAAACATCATCAGAACCTGAGGACAGTGCCCAACGCACGCTCCCGTTTTGGCTTCAGGAGTTAACACTAGAAGCCTGAGGCCTAATGATCTTTGGCAGATGGATGTTACTCATGTTCTATCTTTTGGTAAACTTTCCTATGTGCATGTGTGTGTGTGGATCTTTTCTCATGTTATTGCCTTGGCACATACAGGAGAGGCCTGTAAGGATGTGATCCAGCAATTTGTCTATGCTTTTCCTACTTGGGAATTCCCAGGGCAATCAAAACGGACAATGCCCCTGCTTATACACCAGCCGCCTTCAAAAGACTTAACAGGATGTAGTGTTAACCTGGAGGCGAGGGTATGCTTGTGTATTTCCACAGGACCTGGACTCCCCTCTGTAGATTCCTGATAGACTGGTACAGCCCTATGTCCGGCCTCCCCAAGCCACCGCCATCTCCTCGGGTTCTTCAAAGGATGACCCAAAGGGAGATGCAGAGACGCACTTTGAAACATCACCCCGACGCCTCCACTGCCCTCTACCTACCGGAGATGGAGGATAATGCTCTCCAGGACCCTGAGCAAGCTCTCTTTGCAGAACAATCGGCCTTGTTGTTAAAAGTCAAGGGACCCCCCTTGGCCCCTGCAATGTTTTCTCTATGTTGTTTCAGCCTGTGTCCAGTCCTCATATGTACTTTTGTACTTTAGTCTTACTTCTGGGAAATTTAGGGTAGAAATTACCGAGGTTATATTTCTTATTCCGATTGTGTTTTATCCAGTTGCATTAGTACAAGTCATCCAGGAGATCAGTGATGCTCTCATGTGACCTAAAAGTGGGTTTGTTACTCCTTTGTGTTTTAATAGGACTGAACATTCCTGGGATAAAGTATAGAAGCACATACTGGGGGTCTGGATAATAATCTTTCTAATTTTGTTCATCACTCTTTTGTTTCCATGATAATCAATATCGGAGTTTCTGCAGCATAAAATCTATTTCAACAGAATTTTGTACTTTTGCCCTTAAAAACAAAAAAGGGAAGATGCTGAAGACCAGAAGATACTGGCCCTGGTAATACTACCTAAGGAGAAGACTCAGGCCCATAAAGCAGTGCCCTAGACCAGGGCCCTCATCGGTGGATGGGGGTGCCTTGAAGCAAATGCCAGGTTGTAATACAACAAAAACATAATTGCTGGTCTGACTCTGACGGAGGGCTGGTTAGCCAATGACGGGTAAGACTCCTCACAGCGAGGGGCAACCTAAGCCAGGCAACGGTCAGGAAAGAGTCACCACGACACCTGGCTATAGGGTCACTGGGCCTCTGTGTTGACTTGAGATTTATCCTAATATCCTCCTGAAGAAAATGGGCCATAGAAAAATAGGAGTGGCTCCAGAGCTTCTTCCCCTATTAAACCAGCATATGCTGCCATACTTTACTAGTAGTAAAATAATGTTGAAAATCATGGAAATAAAATCTCTAAGAAATTGATAAAGTTTAAAATGAATTTTGATCTATTTAGACTGATGCCAGACCCTCAGGAATGTGATTACTGCTGTGGATTTCAGGTCAGGACTATGGTAAAAAATAGAGGTTAGATAATGTTTTTCATGTGGCCTTCCGACTGTAACCAACAATCTACGGGTAAAATCTCTGTGGTTTGTACTTGCTCCTTCAACCTATACCACTTAGAATGTGCCCATTACATACTCTGCATTTAAAAAATATATATAGAAAGGGGAAAATTGTTGGGAGCCATTTTGGGCTCGCAGGTTGAGACCCCTCTCTGTGTGAAAAGGGTTAAAGCAAAGCTCCCGCCAGCCAAACTGGTGCCTAGTCTTACCTCCTTCTAAATAATCTTTCAGGCCTGGATTTCTTGAGCTGCTTTCGTTGGCCTAAAGGATATAATGCTCTTTGGTTTTATGGCATATGGAAATGGGGACCTGGTCTTGATGGATAAAATCTGAATGAGAGTAACCTGGTCAGAAGTAACCTCAGGGTTGTCTCTTGGGGATAGGTTACACAAATTGACAAAGATATACAAAGGATAGAAACTGCCATCACCTCACTTAAAAAAAAATCCCTGACCTCCCTCTCGGAGGTAGTTTTACAGAACAGGAGGCAGGGTGGTTTGAATCCTGGTTCAGTGTGTCCCCCTGGTTAACTAGCCTACTCTCCACTTTAATTGGGCCTCTAGTCATCCTACTTCTGACTCTCACATTAGGCCCCTGCGTCATAAACAAAATTATTAATTTTGTCCAGGATAGGTTCAATACTATACAACTAATGGTGTTAAGAACTCAATACCAACCACTCAAGACATTACAAACAGAGGCCTAAAAGACCCAAGATTGGCTCTTTAGGCACAAGAAAAAAAGGGGGGAATGAAGGGAGCGGTTTTAAAATTTTATGTCCAAATGGCAGCTCTGCCTTAGTTTGAAGCTAAGTTCTCTTTTTCTGTAAATCAATGGACAGATACCGGGTTAAAGATAGCTGCCCTGGCCTTCTGCCGATTGTGGACCGCTAACAAGAGATACAATTGCTGAGAATTCTGTTTTGCTTATTGTTTGCTGTAAACATTGTAAAACTTTTTCTGAGTCTAGTCTGACATGTATTAGTTTAAGTATCTGGCATTTCTCACTTCTGTAACCTTGCTTCCCTCACATTCTTCCCCTTCCCCCTTTATGACATGCATTACTTTGTGTAACTGGCTTTGCTCACATTCGGAAGACCTTCACCTTTCGGACATTCATTAGCTTGAGCGGACATTTACTAGCTTGAGAACCTTGCTTCCCTCACATTCTTCCCCTTCCCCCTTTTCTGATATGTATTAGAATAAATAACTAACTTTTTCACATAACGGACAGAGACTTCCCGCCAAAGAGCAAACAAAGAACCCCCAATCAGAGGGCTGCATATGTTCGTATTTCAAATATCGACCAATCAGTCACCCTATAACCTGAAACCGTCCTATACTATTTGTCTCTGTCTATAAAAACGCTGTACCAACCATGTTCGAGGCCTTTCTGCATATTGGCAGCGGTATGCGAAGGGACCTGGATCGATCCTGAAATAAAACGACCCTTGCCACTTGGCTTTGACTTTCGACTCTGGTGGTCTCTTGTGGGGGGATTCGAGAATTCGGGCACAACACAAATACCTCATCTTCCTTTGGGGACCAGATAGACAGGGTCCATGTAATAGATCACCTCATTGGTACTGATCAGAAAATTGCTGACATTTCCTGGGGAGGTGGGAATTACAGTTAGCTTAGGTATGAAGCCAGGCTCCATTTTGGTCCTGTGCTTTTCTTGTTAACAAGAATCATAAAGACTCTCAAAGGTACCTAAACCTCTTCCCAGGTCCAAGTTTTAGCATTCAATGCTGATTGAGATCAAAGCCTCATGGACTCTCTGCTGAACTTCTTCCATTCTTCCCCATCTCTTCGCCCTAGGGGGAAAGAGGTCTTTTGTTTCACATCTCTGCTTGCTCTTGTTCACACTGTTTACCAGAGTGATTTAGCTACAAACAAAATGTGTCCCACGTTTGAAACTTTTCATGGACTTCCTTGTACCCTTGGTATAAAGTCCCAAACACTTAGTACTTCATCAGAGTCTTCTCTGATTGCAGCCACACACTAGGAGTCCTACACTTCCTTTTGGAAGCAGTACTAAATGGCTTATTGTTTCCACCACCACCTGTGAGTGTTTGGGCGCCCATGCCTTCGGTCACACTGATCTTTCTGCCTGGATCAGCTTTCCCGCATCCTATTTTCCATGTAAGCTCATACTTTCCACGTCTTTAAAGACTCAACTCAAACATCATCTCCTCCTCCTCCAGGAAATCCTACTCCTTGCTGCTCCCTTGTCCTTGGCCAGGCTGAGTGCCCTTTGCCTGTACCCCCATATCCTCAGGCACTTCTCTCTCTAGTAATGTGCATTACAGTGTATTATAGTTATCAGCCCTCCGGGGTGCCTGGGTGGCTCATTCAATTGTCCTACATGGGCTCAGGTCGCAGTTTGTGAGTTTGAGCTGGGGTCTGTGCTGAGAGCTCAGAGCCTGGAGCCTCCTTCAGATTCTGTGTCTTCCCTTCCCATGCTCATGCTCTGTCTCTCAATAATAAATAAAAACATTAAAAAATTATAATTGTCAGCCCTCCCACTATGCTGAGAGCTCGCCATCCCCCCTCCCCTCAAGATGAGAGACACTTCCTTATCTACCTCTGTATTTTTAGGGTCAAACACAATGGTGTGATGGTTAGTATTATTTATCAACTAGACCAAATCACAGGGGTGCTCCGATAATTTGGCTAAACATTATTTCTGGATGTGTCTGTGAGGGTGTTTCTGGATGAGATTAGCATCTGACTGAAGAAAACCACCCTCCCCAAGGTGGGTGGGCATCACCCAATCCTCTGAAGGCCTGGATAGATCAAACAGGTGGAGGAAGAGAGAATTTGCTCTCTCTGCCTAACTCCTATTGCCAAGACACTGATCTTCTCCTGCTTTTGGACTAGGACTTAATACCACAGGGATTGGTAATTTTCAGGACTTCAGACTTGGCCTGGAACTATATCAATGACTTTCTTGGGTCTCTCCCCTGCTCAGCCTCCAAAATAAATCGAGGCATTTTTAACCAATCAATCAATGAATCCATCCTATATATAACCCATATATATATATATATATTCTATTGGTTCTTTTTTTTTTCTGGAAAAGCTTGACTAAGATCCTTGGTATATGTTAAATAAATATTTGTTGAGCCGAACTGAAATTGGCAATTGAACTTGAACTTGGCTTCGATGAAAAGCCAGGAAGCCACATTTGCTGTGTTGCAAATAATTGTGTTACAAATGGCTTCTCTCAGAGTTGTGCACTATGGAAGGCCTACTAAGCTCCACGCCATTCCTCTTGTTAATCATGTTGTCCAATCGAGAAAACATCTCCTTGAAATCCACTTTTATTCCTGAGATCTATCCTCAAAACACAGAGTTTTTTTTTTTATAACATTAATTAGAACCAAACACTCTTAGAATCATCTAATATCACTGTGGCTAGTAACTACATCCTTAAATTAGTGTTTCTTAATCCAAATAGTTGTTCATCTAAAAATACATGTTTTCAACAGAACACAGCTTGGTGTTGATACAAATATATGCTTTATCGTCAATAATACAGGATTTTTTTGTACCTCATGTTCATCTTTCAGAATATAAAGGAATCAGCTTATAATCCTCTGAGTACAGGCTATCAGTTTAAAACTTAACTAGATGAAGTGCCTGGGTGGCTCAGTCAGTTAAGCGCCCAACTTCAGCTCAGGTTATGATGCCACGGTCCGTGAGTTTGAACCCCCCATTGGGCTCTATGCTGACAGTTGGGAGCCTGGAGCCTGCTTCGAATTCTGTGTTTCCCTCTGTCTCTCTGCCCCTCCACCGTTTGCACTCCCAGCCCCTCTCAGGAGTGAGTAAACACTTTAAAAAAAGATTTAAAACTTAACTAGATGAACAGAAATGTATGGGGAATTCTTTTCAAGTATTTGATATTGAAGAGAGCGTTTTTAAGTTTCTTGTCCTAAGTGACAGCCCTGTATTAGTTTGAAGCCCGTTCTCTTTTCTGCTAAACATTGAGGGGTACTGTGTTAGAGATAGTGTGCCCCAGACTTCTGCTTACTGTGAACTTTGTTAAGGGTTATGGATTACTGAGAATTCTGTTTTGATTGCTGTTTGCTGTGAACACTGTGAAACTTTTCTTGGGATGCTGTGAGGCCTGTTTAGTTTGCTATGTATTAGACTAAGTTGCTGTGTGTTAAATCTTGTTAGGTGTTAGATTTAGAGACTTAGGAATGCACTAGACTCCTGACCCGTTTGCTGTGATTGCTGTGAACCCTGTTTGCTGTGTTAGAGAATTGCCATATTGTGAAAGTATAGTGATGTTAGGGCTAAGGCCACTCCATTTTGGTTTAAGTTCCATCTTAGAGTAGTTCTGGGCCCCGAGTTCCAGGAAAACAAGTCACCCTGGACTCTGCCCCGGGTTCCAGGAAACAGAGTAGTCAAAAGGCCGGACCCTGATTAGCAGACCCTGTCACCACCCCGGGTGGGACTGGACCCTGATTAGCAGACCCTGCCTCCAACTTGAGTTCCAGGGAAACCACAGAAGGTCAGATTCCTATAATAGCCCCTAGCAAAACTAATCAGTGTCCAGCCCACGCGCGCTGACCATTTGAATCTGTGCGGGACCCCCAAACTAAGCCAATCCATAGCTAGCCCGCCCCCGCCAAATATGAAATACTCAATCAGAAACTAGCCGCGAAAATGCCAATCAGTCAGTTCAAAGGATCCCCATTCCCGCCCAAAAAGTGTACTCGAACCCTGATAAAAAGCCTGTGTAAACCTGGCTCAGGGCTCTTGCTACTGCCCCGCTGCGTCGGGAGGTGCAAGAGTCCGAGCTCGAGCTTTGAATAAAGACCCTTTGTGTTTTCCTCAGTCCCGGCTCCCCGGTGGTCTTCTTGGGATCCAGAATTTGGGCACAACAATATGTTTGATTTTTCTTGTGTACATTTGTCCTAAAAGTCAAAAGCAAGGCATGGAGTCTGGTTAGTTAAAAATTTCAGCTCATTGGGTCTATGAAAACCCATATTTTTAATGTCTTTTTTAAATGAAAACAGGTATTTTATTACAATTCACAGAGAAAAGTATGTGAGAGAGAAGTCGTACACCTAGGAGGTTCACCCTGGCTCCTTCCACACCTGTGGTGGACATCACCAATTGATTCCAGCGCTCATTTCCTTTGAGGCTGGCAGAGACTCAAAATCCTTTATGAAATAGCAAGGGCTCCAACAGGTCCAAGAGGTGAAACACATTTGCTACTTCAGACTGGAAAGTGCCAAGACATTTTTAGGGAAAGGGTTGTCTCTTGTTTTTCTAAATTGGATCAGAGTGTCCTCTAATCGATACTAAGGATGGCCCTAACATACCGCATATCGTACTGAAATTTCCTTCCACATCAATATTGACTTCTCCCAGGAAGGTCTTTCTGGTTTCTCCAGCCCGCACTGATATTTCTCTTCTGTGATTGTTTTTTTTTTAACTTTTTTTTTTAGTTTTTATTTATTTTTGAGAGACAGATTTCAAGTCGGGGAGGAACAGAGACAGAAGGAGACACGGAATCTGAAGCAGGCTCCGGCAGAGAGTTGGTTTGTCTGTGCCCAGGTGCTGCTGCTGCTGCTGGGCCAGAGAACAGACACTTTGAGAGAAGCTGTGTGTGCTCATGATCATGTGGTTGGCATTTGGGTCTGGGTTCCACCAGGCAGTTGTGTTCTCACCTGTGCTCCCATGCATCCATGGTCAGCGGCTGGTCAGCCACACTGCTGTTTGTGGGGGGTGGCTGGCTGCCAGCTGAGGAGGCAGGCATGAGGAGGGCATAGCTCTCTCTTAGACGCAAGAGGCTGGGCCTTAGGCTCCGCCTACTGATGGGGGAAGAGCAGTCACTTTGCAAAAGGGTGCAGCTGGAGAGAAAGCAGAGTGAAGTCATGTTTGCTGTTGGCCACAGCTCAGTTTAATCCCCACCTGCTGTGCAGGAAACTCTCACTGGATAAGTCAAAATTTCTCCTAGCAACTGAATTTTATAATTTTGCAAATGGTATTTGTTTACTAGTTCACTGCAACGTGGCAGAGCCTGCACTGGAGACTGCCGCTAAGCCCTGGATTTCCTACTTACTGGCTGTGTGATCTTGACCCTGAGCCTCAGGGTTTTCATGAATAAAATGGAGATTATAATTCTCACTCCACAGAGTTATAATTTGAGAATGAATATAACTTAACCTCTCTACACCTGAATGTCCTCAACTGAAACATGGGCATAAATCATCCCCATCTCACAGGACTTTGGGGAGCATTTCAGTGGGATGGTGTGTGCAAAGTGTTTTGCAGAAATGATCATGGTTATTCTTACTCGGGTCACATCGCTTCATACAGCGTGTTAATACTCAGTAAATGTTGGGTCCAACATAGCACCCGGCTATAGAAATCCCAGCTTTGTTCAATTTGTTGCCAAAGGAGATGCCCTAAAATGCTCCAGGTGAAGAACTCCAGGTCCGTGGATGGCTGCCTAAGGAGCTCTTAGGAAATCTGCTCCTGCAAGCAACCTCCACCAGTCCCGCCTGATAACCTTGGGGGCCCACTCTTCCTGTCTGCTTGACCCCTCTGCCCATTTCTCAATCATCCAGCCACAGTGCCATGGCCAACACCCGCTAAGCGAAAGTAGGTCACCTTGATAGTTCAGATTTTAGAGGCAGGCCAGATGCAAGAGAAAGGGATGGAGTGGGTGAAGCCAATTGTCAGGGATAAGAGGTAGAGAGTGGGGAATGCAGAGAACTTTTGTAATGTTCTTAGGGAAGAGGGTGTAAGGGCAAATCGGGACTGATTCCATTTTGCTTAAGGGCAAACTGGGACTGACTCCATTGTATTCCCCGTCCTCCACCCTGAGTCCCCAGTGCCTGCGCAAAAGCTTAAAACCTGCAACTTCCCCGTTCCAAAAGAACCACACCCAGTGACCTATGGAACAGGACCCTTGACCCTTCCTCAGCCAATCGGCTAGGGTCACGACCATCACCCCTCCCACTGCCCCTAGACCCCTTTAAAACTATTGTGTTTTTGGACCGGGCCCTCTCTCTCTCCACCCACCTCTGCGTCGGGTGCGCTAGGAGATTGAGCTCGAGCTAGCTCGAATAAAGGCTCTTTGTTCTTGCATCGGACTCGGCTCCCTGGTGGTTTTTGGGGTCCCCGAATTCTGGGCATAACAAGGGCAGGCAGGGAGGGAAGGAAGGTTGGGAGAGGGAGAAGAGGAAATGAAGAGTGAAAGGAGGAAGGAAGGATGGAAAGGAAGAAGGAAGAAAAGAAGGAAGGGAGAGAGGGAGGGGAGGAAGAAGAGATGGAGGAAGGGTGGTAGGGAGCCTGGGAGGCAGATGACAGATTTGCAGGCTGCGGGGCAGATAGTTCTGCAGACAGTTCCGGTGCCCTGTGAGACCAGATGCTGGAGCTGCTAAGTGAGCAGCAATCTTGTCTGCCAGCCCACTTAATTGCCTGGGGAAGCCAAGGCGACAGAGGAGGCCCTTACCTCTGCTAAAGCTTTCAGAGTGGTCCCTGGGGCTTCACTCCCTCTAGGTCACTCCCATTTAGGCCAGTGTTAATTGGTCCCCTGCTGAGAAGCTCTCCACTGTGCAGTTAAAAATGCCTCATTCAGATCTCACCACCAGAACCCAAAAAGCCTCTGGGCTGGAAAGGTGAGTTCAGGCTGCCCTTCTGGGCAAGCCTGGAGCAAGGCACCTCCTCACCCTCCCTTTTCCAGGCAGATGGCAGGGTTATGCAGACTCCTGGCTTGCAGCCTGAATAATCCTCAATAGTGGGAGGGCCCTTAGCGCAAACCTAGGATCCGATTTCAGATCAGGCCTGACAGCTGAACCGGGGAAGGAATCCCAGGCATCTGGAATCTCCCCCCAGGGAGGCTCCAAGGCAAGTAGGTAGGGTTCTCTTACTGGGCACTGCCAGTGTCCTGGCCACTGTCCTGTCCCTATTGTGGGTTCTGAGGATGCTGTAGCTCAGTGCCCAGGGAGCATAGGTTCCCAGGAGGGAACAGAGAGGCTACATAAACCTATGAGTCATTAAAATAATTTTAGAGGGGCACCTGGGCGGCTCAATTGGTTAAGTGTCCAACTTTGGCTCAGGTCATGATTTCATGGTTCCAGCCCTGCGTCTCGGGGTCTGTTTTGACAGCTCAGAGCCAGGAGACTGCTTTGGATTCTATGTCTCCCTCTCTCTCTGCTCCTTCCCCTGCTCATGCCCTCTCTCTCTCTCTCTCTCTCTCTCAAAAGTAAACATTGAAAAAATTAAAAACTAATAAAAAATAAAATAACTTTAGAAAGTGGAGAGAATAAACAGGATGGCATGCTAATGCTTGGCCTGGAGTGGGGACCACAGAGGAGGGTGCCATTAGACAAAGTGACCAAGGAAGGCTTCTCTGAGGATAAGACCCTCCAGCCAAACCCTGAATGTTGTTGTAACCGGAACTCCAGAGGTTCAGTGCTTGGCGTATGTCAAATTGAACACGACCCTTGTAAGAGTTGAAAGCAAAGAGCTTTTTGTTACTCGTTATGAGTAAGGAGATGAGATTGTGTCACAGTTTAACCGTATACCCACTGAAGGACATTTAGGTTGTTCCCCATTTCTGGCTCTTACAAATATAGCTACAGTCTACATCTGGGTACGGACATTTGAACCCAAGTTTTCACTTCTCTGGGATAAATGTACCAAGATTTCTGTTGCTGGGTCATAACGGTAAATGCACGTTTAGTTTCATAAGAAACTGCCAGAATGTTCCCCAGAGTTGCTGTGTCACTTTATATTCCTACCAGCGCTGTAGACCAGTGTCTCTGCATCAGAGCTAGCATTTGGCGTTCGTAATATTTTTAAATTTTGCGCTTGGTTTTTTCGTTGTTGTGGTCATTGTGATTTTCCCACGCCTCTTTGCCGATTGAAAGCTGCATATATTCCTATTTTGTTCTTTTGGAAATTATCTGTATTTTTTAATGAACTTAAATTTTTGTTTAATATTATATAGAGTGTGTGAGTGGGGGAAAGGGGCAGAGGGAGAGAGAGAGAGAGAGAGAGAGAGAGAGAGAGAGAGAGAGAGAGAGGATCTTAAACAGGCTCCACGTAGGTCTTGATCCTAAAACCCTGGTATCACCACCCAAGCTTAAATCGAGAGTCAGGCATTCAATTGACTGGGCCACACAGGCTCCCCTTAAAACACTTTAAAATTTTAGAACAACTTCAAATCTACATAAAAATTACAAAGAGGATACAGAGACTTCTCACATTCCCTGTCCCTCAATTCCCCCATTCTTTATATCTTATACCAGTATCACATTTGCTACAATTAATGAACTGATATTGATAACGCTTTAATTAATGAAGTCCATAATAAGGTTCCCTTACTTTTTACCTAATGCCCTTTTTCTACTCCAGGATCCCATCCAGCATAGCACACCTCACTTAGGTAACACACCTCCTTAGTCTCCTCTGGGCTGTGACAGATTCTCAGACCTCCCTTTTTTTTGCTGACCTTGACAATTTTGTGAAGTACTGGTCAGGTATTTTATAGAATGTCTCTCTGTTGGGATGAGTCTGATGGTTTTCTTATGCTGGAGTCCTGGGTTTGGGGGAGGAAGATCACACAGATGTAAAGTGCCGTTTTCATCACCATCATCAAGGTACATCAAGGGGTGCATGCCATCACCTTGACTTCATCATCCCTGTTGATGTTTGGCCAGTCTCTCCACTGTAAAATTACTCTTGGAAGGAAGTCCCTATCCACAGTCCATACCTATGGGTGGGGAGTTATGTTCCACCTTCTTGAGGGCAGAATATCCAAGAAAATGATTTGTTTCTCTATGGGAGATTCATCTCTTTTTCCCACATTTATATATTTATTTTTACTAATATGGACTCGTGGATTCATTTCTTATACTTTGGGTTATAATTCCGCACTAGTTGTTGCTCAAATTGTTAAGCTTTGGCCATGGGAAGCTCTTTCAGTTGATCCCTGTGTCCTTCTGAGACCCCCCCCCCCCATTATTGTGAGCTTTGGAGCACTTCCTTAGTTTCCGGCCCAACAATATGGTCCAGGCTCATTTTGTGTATTTCCTGCCCCAGCCCTACAGTCAGTCATTTCTCCAAGGATTGATATCTCCCTTTACTGGAGAAGGGTATTAGAAACCAAGATCTGGACTCTAGGTGTGCTCATTGCTAGTATGTACCCTGTTTATAGGCTGGGAAATACATATCTGTATACTAACCTGTGTCTGTACACTTCTATAAATGTTTCTGTGTGTCCTCATCTGTTTTTAACATCTGATATTAAGGTAAACATGAGTTCATATTGATGTCTCCACCTCCAGTCCACTACCACGTGGTTCATTCCGGCTTCATCCCCTTCCCACACTTTTTTTTTTTTTGCATCTTTTATTGAGCTACATAATTCACATACCATAATATTTACCCTTTTAAAGTATAAATTCAGTATTTTCTTTTTTAAGGTTGTTTATTTTTGAGAGAGAGAGAGACAGAGCACAAACAGGGGGTGGGTGGGGGTGGGCAGAGAGAGAGGGAGACACAGAATCTGAAGCAGGGTCCAGGCTCTGAGCTGTCAGCACAGATTCCGCGACACCGGAGCTTGAACTCATGAGCTGTGAGATGATGACCTGGGACAAATTGAACGCTTAACCGACTGAACCACCCAGGTGTCCCTGCTTGTGCCCATTTTTAAGAAGCATGTTAATTGTGCATTTTTTTTAGCAAAACATAAAGTTACTTATTATTTTCATATTCCTTGCAAACATGACAATAGCTCTTATGTGCTTTAATTATCCATTGAACTTCCCATCTTGACATTCTTGAGTTTTAGTTTCACTTTCACATTAAAAAATAGTTTCTCAAGGGAAATCAGTAGTTAATTAAATTTACCAAACTATTTTTATCCGTGTTTTCTCATCACTATTTTTTAACATTTCATCCCTTCCTTGTTGAAACAGATCTAATAATTCTTTCAGTGAAGGTTTGGAAGTGGTACACTCTTAGTCTTCATATGCCTCAGCATGTATTTATTTTGCCTTTTGACTTGAATTATGGTTTAGCTGGATATAAAATTTGAGGTTCATAGTTGCTTGCCCCCAGCATTGGATGGCATTACTCTTTGATTCTGTCATTGCTAGAGGTGCCTGCTGTCTGTCTGTCATGCCTTTGTAAGTTATTCTTACTATTCTTTCCTCTTTCTCCTGTTCCAGCTCCTCTTAAGTATCCATTGATAGCTCTTAATCCATTCCTTGGGTTCTTTGAACTGCATGTTCTTATTGCTTGTGTCTGGGTTTCTGTGTTGTCTTTGGTTCATTGCCTCCATTCTGTCTTTTAATTCCCTGTTCCTCTCTGAACAGTGTCGAGTCTAGCATTTATCCCATTTATTGAGAGTTGTCTTTGTTTTTTTATTTTAATGGCTGTGTCTTTTATGGCCACTATCTCTAAACTTTCGTTACTAATTATTCTCATTTCATTCATACCTGTTTTGTTCCATGGCGTGATGTTCTTTATAGACATTAGTCCTTTAATGAGGACCTTTTGATGCCCTAAACATATTCACTGTAAGTATTTGTCAGGCAGTTTTATAGGATTCATTTCATCTGGAGTGAATTCATATTCTTGATGGAGAAGTCTGTAGACTGTGTTTCTTAGCATGACATTTCTTCACAGGTGGTGGGATTTGATTTCAGATTCAATTTGAGTAAGACATAAGTTTTTCTTTTTGCTTTGGTTTTTCCTTCACTTTCTCTCTTGAATAGTTTCTCCCTGCCTAGTGGTTTGGGCTCCTCCACCCCAGCCCCCTCTGGGACCAGTTCTTATAGTAGAGCTGGAAGGCCCTCACCCACCATAACACTGAGAAAACATGTCTCATTTTCTAGACTTGAGCCTGTGAGTGTCCCTCCTTCCTAGACCTGTGGATCGCTACAAGCCCCAGCCCAGTGGTGTCTTGGAGACAGCTCCTCCTACCCAGCTCACGAAAACCAATGAATAAATTTTAAGGAATTTCGTGAGCTCGTTGTCAAACAATGGTTATTAAAAATTAAATTCTCCAAACTTGCCAATGAATAAATTATGTTGACAAGCAAAGGTAATAAATCCTCAAAACTATTTTCTAATTACCTTGCTACATGTTGCTATTACGATGCCAGGAGGTCTCTCACAGCTTTTGTATCTGTGTGGTGGAGGCGCCATACATAGAACGATGTGCTTGCTGCATCTCTTCCCACCTTTGGGTCAGTGACATCACACTGGTATTTTGAAATCAGCTTTGATGAGAGCGTTCACCCCACAGAGATGAGTCAACATTACAAATCGGTTCTCTTTTATTTTCTGGAGTACTTGTTAAAAACACCCGCACACCAATTCCCCGGGCCAGGCCGCAGACAGCCACTGTTTTTTGCAGCCTCCTTATAACAGAGGCCCTCACACCACCCCTACTCCAAACAGGGGCTGGGCTTTATTTGCTTATCTCACAGAAACTGCTTTCAGTCTCTGTTACCAACCACAAGAGCTTCACTCCAGCAACACTGCAACCCCACTCATTACTCTGCCTTTCTGTCTTGTTTCTCATTTACAGAGCTCTTTGTTTTGATGCTGAGGCGACTTCTGTCTTTTGGTTTTCTTTTTTCCTATTTATCCACCATGGCCCTTGAGTGTGGGGTGGAGAAGGTAAATTAAATGTTGAGCATGCTGTGCTATTTTCATTATAACTGCATAAACATTACTTTTTGTAGACATTTAATTTGCATCCTATGGCTGTTGATACAGGCCTCAGAATATTTCCTTCTGCCTCTTATATCTCTCCCAAAGTCATTCACTTTATCTTCCTTCTCTCATCTTGTTCCCTGGCACTTTCTTGCAGCGGTTATGACAAACATGTTAATATGTTATATCAATGAATTATTCCCTGGAAAGATTCTGAATGTCACCTATGCTGCCTTCTCATTTTTTAGGCACTGAGTAATATTATGCATTTAATTTAATAACACTCTGTATTGTTCCCAGAAGAAAGCAGGGGAGTCCCCCAAGTTCCCTACATGGAAATCCTTGGGCCCCTAATGTCTGGTTCCCTCCCTCCCAGGTGTGACAGTTGTGTTCTCAGGCCACTACCACAGGAATGTGGGGGGGCACCTACCAGAACCTGGACATGGTGGTGTCATCTCCCATTGGATGCCGGCTAGGCCAGGACACCCACAGGCTCTGAGTCGTCGTGGTCACCGCTGAGAAAAGCATTCGCCAGTACTACAGCTTGGATGAGCTGAGTGAGAAGGGGATAGGAGACGACCTCATGGGCCTGCTGTAGGAAAGGTGATGGCCGCTGGCAGTCTGCCTGAGTTTCACTTCCCCTGGATTTTTGCTTTGTCAGAAGCAGCAGCTGTGCACCCCTCCCCATGTTGAAATGTAAAAGTACTCCAGGCCAATCTGTGGATTTATGTCCTTTTGCATAAATCAGATAGCTGGCTCCTCTCCTCTTATCCTAAATTATATTCACAGTACAGCTGCCCTCCCTTTGAAAAGAGAGGAGTTGTGGGAGCTGGAAAATAAAAGAATAAATGATACCAGCATGTCTCTGCATGGGTGCTTTAGTAAATTCTCTGAGTGCTGTGTCCCTCAGCTCTGCTCATGAATTAGTGTCTCTCGGTGTCATATGATAAATGTCTACCTGTCGACCTCCATCCCACCTTGATACCCAAGCGTGGTTTTTGAAAATTCCGTGAACAGACCGCATCTGATCGTATTAAATTGTGGTCATGACTCCTAAAGTGCTAGGCAAAACACAGGTCATCTCCTTTCATTCCTAACAAAGCACATGACTATTTCACTAGAGCTACGCAGGCTTGGTTTTACAACGAGCTGGGTAGGCCACATTTGCTACTAAACTTTGAGACTTCCGACATTGTTAACGACGCAGTCGGTACTAATCAAAGTTGACTTTGCCTTCTGGGTGACGAGAAAATCCTCCTTAGCACATGAACTGGCCATCTGTAAAAACCTTGTCACAGAGACTAGAACTGAAGCCCCACCCTCCGGTGCGTTCACAGTGCGGTGACTCCGCAGATTGGCATCCTCGTGGGTTGGGAGTGGCCCTCCGCTTAGGAGACTCTTCACTGGGTCTATTCTGACAGAACGAGTGGGAATTGCTGCAGAGTTCTTGAAGGAAGCAAAGCAGAAACTCTGGTGGGGCAAGAATGGAGCTTTCGACCCTATCATCTAGACTGGCACCGGCTTTGAGGAAACGCACCGGCATCCCTTGACAAAGGAGCACGGGTGGTTTGAAATCAGTGTCATTTTTGTGCGATCTCCTTTGCTGCTGCTTCTCTGCAGTCACTGACCATGGCGTGATTTCGTCCGTCGCCCTGGCGGACAGGGAGCCTGGGCACCCAGTCGTGCCAGGAATATTTCACAGCGCCATGGAGTAGCATGCTGGCATACCCGTACAGATGAGCTGCAATGTCCATTAAATCACAAGTCTTTCTTGTTACAAAGTTTTAGTCAATGTGGAAAAACCATGAGACATCAAATGGGAAGATAATTGGATATGTAAATTCTTAAGGAACAAAGGTGGGAAGTTAATTATACCACAGATGGTCGATGCACCATAGCTCATTGCTATGTGGCACAAGAAAATTTGAATTTTTCAAAATTAGAATGCTCTTGTTTTAGCAATTTTCTGCAATCTTGATTTGTGCTCCATTTTTCTTTACAACAGGTATGGATTGAGGAGGTCAGGAACAGGAGTTCAGTAAAAGGTGTAACTTTTTATTTATTTTATTTTATTTTATTATTTTATTTTTTGGGGGGGATATGGATTAAATTAAAACTAATGGAAATGAACCTTCTAAGTCTCCTTTCCCAAAAAGCTAATATATAAAAGAATTGATTCAAAATACAGCAAAAATATGCCAAGAATAGGGAATCCTATGAAATTCTAACCAGTTTTTAAGTACCCAGCAATATTTCCTAATGGTGGTTTGTTCAGAAGAAGTTCGGAAATGATTTTGTAGATGAGTGTGTCTCAATCTGATAATAGATAATTACCAACACATTCACTTATGATAACTTTTTCTTTAAAAGAAAAAAAACACATTACAAAATAAGTGCCTTCTACTATGGAAAATAATAAAATACTCCATGATCATAAGAGCTACGGTTTTGAAAGCTTTTTAGGTGTTAAGTACAGTTAAGTGCTTTGGCTCAGAGAGTTGGGGTCACTTGGCCACGATAACCCAGCTCACCAGCGGGGAAGGAAGGATCGAGATACAAGCAGTCTGACTGCCCAGCCCGTGCTCCTTAACACTATTCGCTCTTTCTTAGAAAATGTTTTTCACGGGTGAGAGGTTTGCAGCAGCTCAGCCTGTGGATGTATGACAACATTCAGCACCTTTGACCACCTTTACTGGACAACAACCCAGTGTTCGCTGGAAGCCATAGGGCTTGATCCCAGCTATGCAGGACCCTTCTCTTGACTATACCAGGTCCAGGGTGGCAAAGCCTGTCCAGATTGTTCCATGCAGAGAATTTTCCCCGGAGGAGACTGGAAAACTGAAGTGAACCATCTTGGGCCACAGGACACAGCTCTGTCCATAACAGTAAATGCTTCGTGGGATGAGGCTCACTTCTTGCTCCCAGGAGCAGGAAACCTGGGACTCTCTCAAGGCAAGCAGTGCCACCCAACACTCCCCTTCCAATGCACCGTTTTCTTTGGGGCTGGAAATAGGGAGCTGCTAAAAGAAGAAGGCTATTTAAGGAGACCTAAATGATCTGCTTGTGGATGGGTTGGGGAGATACCTAACTGCATTCACCTTTTACAATAAATGGATGTATCTCTAGAACTCAGTCCTGTCTCCCCTGAGGTTAGAGAACAGGGGGGAAGGTCTATAGTAAGCTTTATGAAATCGAGCAAACAGAACGATTCATACTCTCTTGTGATTTTTGAGCATCACATGGTTATCAGGCCCTGATAGAGAATTACAAGGCAAACCCTAGTTTTAAGCCTAAATAATCACACTAGGACCATTTCCCTTAGGGACTACAAAAGATATCAAGTTACATATAACTGTGGAAATGATATATGCATGGTACAGTTTAATATTATAGTCTGTATTCTCATCGAAATCTGTTGAGAAAAGGTAGCAAAAACATCATTTGCATTTACTTGAACCCCAAGTAGTGCCTAAAGTAACTTTGCACAGTCATGAAATTAAGTAGTGATATTGTATTGAGCTGGGGGGAAAGGGAAGATTTAGGAATAAATCGTCAGGGCAAATTCTATTAAAAGCTTTCACATAAACTTAGTAGTTTGGGTTCCACATGCAAGAGCTAGTACTCGACAGGTAATAATGATTTTTTTAATAATTTCATAAAATACCGTCATGTCATTGGAGAGCTCTTAGAGATATATATGTGTGGGTTGTGTGTGTATATATATATATATATATATATATATATATATATATATATATAAGGATTCTTGGAATAATAATGAGTTCTAACATCTTTCTAGAAAAGATTTGACTAACTAAATTCTCTTTTCCCTTCCATGGATTTTTATTTCCATTCTGTCTTTACCATTAGTGACTATACACACATACACACATATACAGATAGGATTATCTAAAATTTTTTAAATGTTTATATTTGAGAGAGACAGAGCACAAGTAGGAGAATGTCAGAGAGAGAGGGAGACCCAGAATCTGAAGCAGGCTCCAGGCTCGGGGCTGTCAGCACAGAGCCCGACATGGGACTCAAACCCACAAACTGTGAGATCATGACCTGAGCTAAATTTGGACGCTTAACCAACTGAGCCACCCAGGTGCCCTGAGGAGGTTTCCTTTAGATGAATCCTAAAGGACCCATGTAGATTAAAAAACAAAAAAAAACAAAGAACAAACCCTATGTAAATAAAGTTGATTGAATACAAATAATCACAAGTTATCTTTTATTATTGTGTTCTGATACTTGTCTTTAAGAAACAATTTTTGTGGGGCTGCCTGGGTGGCTCAGTCAGTAGAGTGTCTGACTTCTGCTCAGGTCATGATCTCATGGCTCATGAGTTGGAGCCCTGCGTCGGGCTCTGTGCTAACGCCTCAGAGTCTGGAGCCTGCTTTGGATTCTGTGTCTCCCTATGTCTCTCCCCTTCCCCCACTCATGCTCTCTGTCTCTCTATCTCATCAATAAATAAAAATTATAAAATTAAAAAGAATAAAAATATAAAGTAATTTTTGGGGCTCCTGGTGGCTCAGTGGGTTAAGTATCCGACTCTGGATTTCAGCTCAGGTCATGATCTCCCAGTTTGGGAGATCAAGCCCCCCCATCAGGCTCTATGCTGACAATGTGGTGCCTGCTTGAGATCCTCTCTCTCTGCCCCTTTCCTCCCACCACAAAATAAATAGACAAACATTTGAGAAAAATCTGAATAATAATAACTACCTCATAGGGTTATAACAAAAATTAAAGAAGACAATAAATGTGGAAGCACTTTGAAAAGTAACTATTAAATATTATGAATTACCCTTTTTCCTGAGTTATTTAAGAATAAAGATTTTTAAAAACATTGTTAACTCCCAGTTCTTAGCAAAGGATGCAGCATTTACTAGGGGGGTTGATAAATGTTACTGGCATAAATCGCTGATAATGGACGAGCTCTTTCTACAGACTATCTCATTTAACACGGCCCTGTGAGATAGATGGATATGTATATTAACCCCATCTTACAGATGAGGAAGGAAGGCTCAGAGAAGTTGACTAAGTTTGCCAAGGCCACACAGTAAGCAGTTGAAGCAGGGCTTGAACCCCGTGCCCTGCCCTCTTAGCAGCCACTCACAACCACCACGTTAGACTGGACGTGGGCTGGGCTTTAGGCCCAGGAGCCACTTCATAAACCCAGGAGGAGGCAGCCACAGAGCAGCAAGGTCCGACGGATCACATGAAAGCAGCAGGAAGAAGCCCAGAGGTCTGGGAGCCGACTTGGAAACCTGGGGACTGGACTTGAGCTTCCCAGCCAGCAGCACAGAGGCTCTGCATTGGACGTGCTCAGCACACAGACACCCCCCCCCCCTTGCTGAAGCGGGGGCACATGACAGATGCATCTCACACCGGCCAACCCACTGCCATCAGGAGGAGGCGGCAAGACCCATTAGGATCACCTGGAAATACCATGCCCGGGCAGGTGCCACACCACCCGTTCCAAATCAGTGCCTCCCTGCCTCCAGCTGACATTTCATTAGCATTTATTTACTTGTTTGTTCTAGGTTTTTTTTTTTTTAACTAAGCACATCATATATCCACAGAGTGAAATTTTCAAATAGCACAAGAAAATATACAATACAAAAACAGATGTGCTTTTTGCCCCAGACCTCTGAGGCCACTCCTCCAGAACTGCGATTATCTTAGCAGTCTCTCCTGTGTCCTTCCAGAAATGTTTTAGGCATACACAAACCTGCAAATGGACGGTTATCTCTCATCCTTTAAAATTTTTATAATAATGTTTATTTATTTTTGAGAGAGAGAGAGAGAGACAGAATGCAAGTCAGGAAGGGTAGAGAGAGAGGGAGAGGGAAGACACCGAATCTGAAGCAGGCTCCAGGCTCTGAGCTGTCAGCACACAGCCTGACGTGGAGTTTGAACTCACGAGCTGTGAGATCCTGACCTGAGGTGAAGTCGGGCGCTTAACCCACTGAGCCACCCAGGCTTCCCATCTAGTCCTTTAAAACCATCTACAGAAGGTTTTCGTCCAGCTGATGACACATTAAAGCCAACTCCTAGTGTCCCTCCATGCCAAACCGGCACATTCCTATCAAGGCTGCCGCACACTCCGTGGCATGCTCTCCATCCCGTACACGCAGATATTTATGTCAACTCCGGTCATCCTCTCTTACTGGCAATGCTGCAGGGAGCTCCCTAGATCGTCTGCCTTTCTTTGTGCAGAATATCCACAGGAAACCAATTCCTGGTCGTGGAAACGCTGGCCAATGGCCACGTGTAGTTTTAATTTCAGCAGATCCTGCCCAGCAATGGCATCAGCTCACTCTTACACCCCAACCTGTGAGTGTTCGGGGTGGGTGCCAATGTACTCCATTTCCTGATAACGTGCATCCATCTGGTGTCATTGGGATTCCACAGACCCTCCCTCAGCCCCTGCTGTGTGTCCACCTCTAGGTAGGTCCGCTCTTAGAACACGAGTTACCAACCAGGAATAGGGGGATGGCTGGTTTTCAGAAGTTTTTTTTAAATCATTTGGGTAAAATGACTAATATCTGCTCGTAGAAGTGATAGAAAAGACCGTCTCATGGTGAAGGGAAATGTTTATGACATGATAAATATGAAATGACAAATACAGAATGCAAAGATGATTCTCAAATTCTTCACCTTCATCAGCATCCCTGCAGACAGTTAAAATGACGTGCCAGCGGTGCCTGAGTGGCTCAGTCAGTTGAGCATCTGCCTTTGGCTCAGGTCATGATCTCATGGATCATGGGTTCGAGCCCCATGTTGGGCTTTGTGCTGACAGTGCAGTGCCTGCTTCAGATTCTCTGTCTCCCTCTCTCTCTGCCCCTGCCCCCCACCTCAAAATAAAACACAGATACCAACTCAGTGGACTTGGGGTAGAGCAAGGACAAAGATCTATACTTTGAGCAAGCTCACCAAGAGATGCCAAGTACCCCTGAAATGTTATATATTCACTCCAATCTCAATCATGAATCAGAAAACAAAAAACAAGGGATTTAGCCAAGAGTGAAGAATGCTTATCTGGGAGCAGTGAATCTGAGAGAAATTTCTTCTCTGTCTTTTCTGTGTTTCCCAGATTTTCCTACTCAGAAACTTTGATGTTGAGAAAACAGGGTGCTCTAAAACTCTAGACCAACCCTCCCTCCCCTCCTCCGTCCTTTCTTTCTTCCTTCCGGGTTCAACCCGGATTGAAGGAGGCAGGAAAGACATAAAACTTGGTTACAATGCATGATTGTGGACCGGATGTTTTCAGCTAAAAAGCATCATAGGGCAATTATTAAAAGTTGAAAAAGGTTTGGGAGATCTTGGTTGGAATTTTAAACTTTCCCAGAAATTGGAAACTTCAAGGCTTTATGGAAGCATCTCACCACCACCTTGGTGAGATAGTAAGAGTTTTCTGAGGGTAGAATCCTAAAACATCAGAATATGCCTCTTAGCACTTAAAAAAAAGTCTCATATCAGGTCTCTCCAGAATACCTTATAGTTGGAAATCCACACAGCCTCCTCCATAAAATAAATATTTATCAAAATGAGGAAATTAACATTGATATGGTATTATTATCTAATCTATGGATCAATGTTCTCAATAATGTCTTCGATGTAAATTTTTCAAAAAGGTTCTTTATGAATGGTTCAGGACCCAAGCCAGGATTATATATTTCATTTGGTGGTCATGTCTCTTTAATCTCCTTTCATCTAGAATGTTCCTCAGCTTCCCTTTGTCTTCCATGACCTTGACGTTTTTGCAAAGTACAGCCAATTATGGTGTATGATGTTCCTCAGTTGGGTTTGCCTAAAGTTTTCTCATTATTCGATTCAGGTGATGCAACTCTGGCAGGAATGTCACAGATCAGTCTCGTGGTTTTCTTTGCATGCCAGACAAGGAGGTTCAGGTGTTGGCCTGTGCCAATCCAATGTCTTTAACTCTGATCACTCAATTATGATGGTGTCTGCCTGGTTTCTCCACTTAAAGTGGCTACTCTTTCCTTTGTAATCAAGGAGTGATATTGGGGAGTTATTCAGAGACCTTGTGAATATCCCATTTCTCATCAAGTCTTCACACTTTATTTTTTTTTAACATTAAAATATTTTTAATGTTCTTTTATTTTTGAGAGAAAGAAAGAGAGAGGAGGGGCAGAGAGAGAGAGAGAGAGAGAGAGACAAAATCCAAAGCAGGCCACACGCTCTGAGCTGTCAGTACAGAGCCCACTGAGGGGCTCGAACCCATGGACCACAAGATCATGGCCTGACTCAGGACGCTTAACTGATTGAGTCACCCAGGCGCCCCAAGCCTTCACACTTTAATTTTGGCTTCTGCTGGTGATTCTGCCCTGAAACAACTATTATGATGATTGCCAAATGGTACTGCCTTCTTGAGAAGACTAGAAGCAAGTATATATCAAAGGACTTTGACTTAGTAGTTGTATTTCAAGGAAAATAATCTTATGAGTCAATTATATCTCAATAAACCCAGGGGAGAAGGGAGAGAAAAAAACCCCAAGGAAACAATACAAGATGTGAACAAAGATTACAAAGATGGGTGTGGAGATTTTCATGGCAACATCACTTATAAGAACAAATCTTAGAGATCGCCTAAGACAAGCAATATGAAAAACTGATACCAAGAAATACAAAGCAGTCTTTTAAGACAGCGTTTTTGAAGGGTGTTTTTTTTTCTTTTTTCCTTTTTTTGGAAGACAGATAATGCTTAGTAACCTATGATACACTATAAAATTACGTTTGACAAAATGCAGTTCGCTATCCTGAGTTGGATCGTAGAACAGTTAAAAGGGCACTGTGGAAAATTCAGCAGTGAAATCCACATGAAGCCTGTAGGTGAATTAATAGTAATGTACCAATATCAAAGTCTGGGTTTTAATAAATGTACATGGAATGTGAGATATTGATATTATGGGAAACTGGGTCTGAAGTATACCGGAACTCTCTCTTTGCAACTTTTCTGTAACTCCAAAACTATTCCAAAATAAAAACTCCACCTAAAATAGTGACTTGGAAGTGATGGATACATCCATTCGCTTGATTGTGGTGATGTTCCCTAAGTGTGTATGTGTCAAAACATATTAAATGATATACACTAAATATGTGCAGCTTATTAGATGTTAACTATTCTTTAACTGAGCTGCTTTTTAAAAAAACAACTATATTTGATAAGCTCCCAATTATGTCAAACATATGTATAGAAAAAGTATTGGATGGAAATGTATCAAAATATCACTGGGTGTTGGTATTGTACCTGGTGGGATTACAAGGCAATTATCACTTTTATTTTTATAATTTATAATCTTTTATAGTGGTTCTAGAATGGCCATGCAACAGTCGAAAAAAAGGCGGAAGACCGCTATTTTTAAATGGGGTGATTTGTAATCCTAAAGCTTAGCTTCCTTGTCTATAAACTCTCTGGCTCTCAGAGACAGCTAAGGGCTGTAACCGTCTTTGCTCATTAAGAGAAAACAAGTAAACCCTGAAGAAAGGAGCAGACCCCTCATAACTGAGTCCCCTCAGATGCCGTGATAATGAACAGCAGTGAAAATACACATCTAGTGATCTGGAGCCGGGACCAGCACACCCCCATCGACAAAGGGGCATCCTGGCACCTACAGTGGCATCTGTAGGCATCTCTCTCTCTCTCTCACAGAAACAAAGAAACACAAAAAAAATTAAAATCAGAAATTTCCTGGATGGCTCTTTTCACTTTCACTGAAGAAGCGGGCATCTGTCTCATCAATTTTTCTTTTGTTATGCTTGGGGTCGTTGATGATATATACCAGATTTTCCCAGCTGGCATCCGGACGTGCAGAATTTCTTCTCCCAGCCAGGCACCTCTCATCCACTGAGACACTGGATTCCCAGAGCGCATCCCACATGCTCCCGGAAACGGGGCTGTCTCCGTGGACAACAGCACTGTCCTATAATCTTCTGATGGTATTTCATTGGGTTCATCATTCTCATCTTCAGGTATGGGAGTATCTTCTGTCATCTCTTCTTTCTCCGCTAGACCGCTGCTAGGAAGCCTGACAGGGAACCTGGAGCAGGGAGGGATCCAGGAGCCGCCCAGCTAGCGCTTCGCTCCCACAAAATGGGCGCCTTGGAACTCTTGATGGAAGAGGAAAAAACGCCACCACCACCACCGCCACCACCAACCTTGAAGAACCCTGCACTAAATGTGGAGAAAACGACCACCCACCCCCAGAAAGAAACTCCTGCAGGGTTCATGGAGAATATGTCCAGTGCTGATCGAGTAATTTAGATCAGGAAGTGATGTTATCTTTTGGACTGGTAAGTGTAAATCTAAATCCCTCGGAGGTTCTTTTCTTCTGTGAGGTCACCCCAACCTCAGTTGTTGGCCCATGTGGAGATTTGTTGTCCCTAATGGTTGTATTGGTGTCATCTCTGTGGGCCAGCTAATGGAAGCTCCATAGGGTCTTCTTGTTTTCATGTCCTATTCCTGTTTCTTCATGGAAAGGTCAGTTTCACAGATTGGAAGGAAGAGACAGTCAAACCCTCGTGTGGCCATTCCTACAAGTACCTATTTGGGGAACAAGTGATGATGCTACCTTTGCACGGTCAGGATACCATGGCCGTTTCACGAATGTTCCTGGGCAGGCAATGGCTCTGATACTCGAAAGGCTAGAGGTGATGTTTATGGTCAACAGGAGGGGTTTGTGTTTGCCGAGTTCCTCTTACTTCCTGTCTTCTTTCCTCGTTTGCATACCTGTGTTAGGTCCATAATCGCTTTGATATTTGGTTTCCAATTATCTTAGAATTAACTCTCAGTGGTCATCCGCTCTGCTCTAAGCTTATGCAAGGAGAAATATTTCTTACTCCTCATACTAGCGTTCTTGTTTCCATTGTGAAATGAACCCAGGATGAAGTTAGGAGTTGGTTGCATACTTTTTGGTATGAAGTTCTTAAGATCCTATATGAATGCCCGAGGCCTACTAATAACTCTCTTCGCCACATCCCTAACAGCTGCCTACAGATTGCGAAACATTTGCATGCAGGTGCAGACGTCAGGCATGCCTCATAACTGCTTTCTCTCTTCTGTGCTGTGTTCTAAAAAGTTAAAATGCAGGGTGGCTGGAACATAGATTATGGATGATAGAAGGTGTTTGTTCTTGCAGGAGAGGCATACTGGCAGCAGTGATATGAGCAAGAGATGGGTGACCTGTGAGCAGCAGATCCAAGAAACATAAAAGTCAGTAGATAGAGTAGGTGGTGTCAGGGCTGCTTCCTTGGGAACCTCATTGTTTTCCTGTTCAGTGAGCCATGGCCTAGACTTGCAGACATTTGTGCCAAAGCTGCACTGGGACCTAGGATTGCCCATCCATCTCTACTGTGTGCTTTTCAGCTTGTGTCCCTCTCACCTCTGAAGAGCAAGGGTATCAGTAGTCCCTGCAATGTACATCCTATGTCTTCACAGTTTTCAAAGGGTTGATACTGTGGACCTGACTTCCCGATGCAGTATTTTTTGACCCCAAGCTGTCTCCTCATTGGCTACCTGGGGCATTTTGCAAATAAGGCTCATGTTTGCTAATTCAGCCGCATAGAAGTTAATAAGATCAAATAAGGTCCTTATATTACATCAGTTGACATCTAATAGTTCTGAAAATCTGAGTTGATAGAGAAGACTGCTCCCACCAGTGAGTTTCCCAGAAAATGAGCCCTGACTCATGGAGCAGCAACTCAAAGATTTGGCCTGTAGTTCAGACTCCCCCGCTGTAAGCTCCCTTCCCATGGCTTGTGTCAGGTCTCCTGGTGCTGCCAAGTGGGGATCAGCCCCAGGGTTGGCCTCCTGTCCATAAAATTGTACGCGGCCTCAGCACAAGCAGATGGGCTGCCGGCATGGAAGCTGCAAGGGGGAACTAACAGCATCTCATCCCGGATGTAATGTCTAAAGGGATCCAGAGTGCGGAGCAGAGCCACCAAGTATGTGGTGCTGACGTAGAGAGATGTCCACGTTTTTGGAACAACCCCCAGACATCCCCATCCCACCTTCTCCTGCCACCAGCAGATACTGAGAAATTCCATTACCAGGCGACTATGGGGCATCAGCCCAGGGAGGTCGAGGACAGCAAATTGCTCCCCACTGTGGGCCTATCCATGGAAGCATCAAGTCATCTTTGGCTTCAACCTCTATTTCAGGAAAACACTTGAAAAATCCAATCTCTATATTTATTTCCAAGGTTGGAAGACACATCTGAGGAAGGAAAGATCAACCACAATGCAAAGAGAGCCTCTCAGCCCAGCCCTGCTCACCAGCCCTGCGGTTCAGGGGTCCAGGGGTCCAGAGGGAAAGACTCATGGGGTTGGGGAAGACAATTTCCTCAGCATTTCTTCCACAGGAATGTCACTTTCTAGGCTTATCTCCCTCCAGCCTGCAGATATCCAACAGGATATGTGGGCTTTCTGGAAACTTGAGGGCTGCAGTGCGTGGTGGGGGCATTGTAGGGTTGTGTTTTTGAGATAAGATGCCACACGGTGAAGACCCCAGACCTGGGTGCTCTAAGGATGGGTTGGCTGAAGGTGTGTTCAGAGGTCACGGACAATGAGCAGGTCTCTGTGGTGAGTGTTGGGCCTGGGGTCAGTGGGCCCCGTGCAATGCCCCTGCTGCAAAGAGTAGGGGTTTTTGTCTCTGTAACCCCAGTGACTGCCTGGGACCTGTGCCATGGTAGGTGCTAAGAAGATGTTAAAAACAGAATACCAGAACTAGTCCAGCTCAGTATGCTGCTACCCCCTCCCGTGTTGCTCTGTTCTCCCCCTTGATGCCTGCTTGGCACCATGCGTGTGGAGGACCAGTCGCTGGGCAGAAACTGTGCCCACCAGTGGTCAACAAGAATTCTTTGAATGCCTGATGTGTTAGGGAACTGGTCTTGATCCCAGTGTGAAGGCTGAAGAGAGAGTTACTGGGGTGTGGTGGGGGTCAGAGTGAGAAAGGGAAGGGATTGGGTTCGGTGACTGGAATCCCCCAAGACTGCCATTTGGAGGGGCCCAGAGACTGTTTGTGGGTAAGGTGTGCACCTTCCCTGCCAGCGCATTTTATCCCTCTCTGGCCCACCTCTCAGAAGGCTTCATGGGAGGGCCCCCTTGTAGGTAACTTCTGGTGCGTCTGATGACCAAAGTGGCCGGAGTCCTGCTCTGGCTGAATCCAGGATTTTCCAAAGGATGAATGGCCAGCGAAAGGAATGAGAGAGCCACGAGATGTAGTTTGATCACCAAGCAGGCATCTGTGGCAATTCTGGCATCTCCGCTCTGCTGGTCTCAGTGTCTTTACTTACAAGTTGTAAGTGACATGACAGCAACGAGTGACATCCCATCAGTAAGCATAGTTTGTTATCTTTAACAACAATGTGTTTTTATCAGCAAAGCGGTGATTTCCTCAATCTGGCAAGTTGTTTTCCATCATTCTTTTTTAGACCATAAAGGAAACAATTCTTATCTTAGCTATTTTGTGATTCTGCTTCTAAATTAACTAACATGCTGTCTTTGAAGTAGGATTAGGTACATTTGTGGCAGGGGGAGGGAACAAGATGTTTATGAAGCAAACGGGGTTGTTATGGTTGTTACCGAAAGTCTCAGTAAAAAGAGGGCACATACAGTATCATCTCAATACCTGTGTTAAATCGTCTGTAGAAAGGTTAAGAGTCTAGCTTCCTAAACTACAATTTTAGGAAATTGTAACCCTCCTGGTCATTCCCAAGGCTCGTCTAAATTCCTTTGCTTAGGAATGAGTGAATTTACATAATAGGGGCCTAACGTTTCCCTAAGTTACACTAATATTTAGCCAGCCCATAATTGCTATCGATTTGTGTAACTCATTCCCAAGATGCAACTTTAAGATGACTTCTGGCCAGGCTACTCTCATTCAGATATAATCCATCAAAGCACCGTGCTCCAGGTCCTTCCTTTTTATTTAAATGCCACAAAACAAAAGAGCATTACATTCCTTAAGGCCAATGAGGGCAATTCAACAAATCCAAGCCTGAAAGATTAATATTAGAAGGAGATGGTTTCGGAGGCCAATTTGGCGGCAGGAGCCTTGCCACATCCACCTTTTCACACAGGGAAAGTGTCAACCTGTGTGCCCAAGATGGCTCCCAGCACAAAGTGACATCTGGAGCACATGCTTGGGCAGGGGGTCACCCACACGATTCTGCCCCTAAACCATGAGATGCATGCACAAACTTGGAACACCCCTTTCCAGGACAGTATCCTCAATCAGGATTGAGAGAAGGAGCCCTCTGGCATGGAAGCGGATACTTGGTCCTCATGCCCTCAGAACAAAGCCTTTCCCAAGTGCGAGGGAGGCGTTTGGTGTGCCGTTGTCCCTCACTTTCCTGCTGTCCGGTCCTTGACTCTCCCCACAGGGGCCCTTGCAGGAAAAGCTCCTTGGGGTTCATCCCTTTCAATTTCTCTCTTCCTTCCCTCCTTGAGGAGGGTTCTGAAACAGAGTCTCTAGTTCTCTTATAAAGTCATTGTTTCAGAGTTGGAAACATCACCAGGAGACACCCGATCCCAGCGTTACCTTTGCTGGAACTTAATCAGAGGAACTCGGGAGGAAATCAGAACCACTGCAGCTCCCGCCAATGTCCCCACTGGGAATGGATCCCGTCAGGGCACCTAGGGCTCATGGACTTTAAGACAGCCCTGCTCTCTGTATCGGTGCTCCTCCTTCCTCTCAGCTGTTGTGGGGGTTTAGTTAGTATTTGTGTGTGGTGTAAGATTGGGGTCTGGTGTTGTGCTTGGGACTGTCCAGTTTTCCCAGAACCATTCATGGAAGAGACTCTCCTTTCACCATCGTGTATTCTTGCCTCCTTTGTTGCAAATTCATCGATCCCATATGTGTGAATTTGCTTCTGGGCTCTCTAGTTAGCTCCATCGGTCTTTCTGTCTCTTAGCCCACAGCATACTGTTTTGGTTACTATAGCTTTGTAATATGGTTTAAGATCAGGGAATGTGATGTCTCTTGGTTTGTTCTTCTTTATATAGATAATGTGGCTATTCGTGGTCCTGTGTTGTTTCATATAGTTTTTAGGATTATTCTAGTTCTGTGCAAAATGGTACTAGAATGTCGATTGGCGGGGATTCCATCGAATCTGTAGATCACTTTGGGAAAAATGGACAATTCTATAAATGGACATATCCAAAATGGGGAAATCATTATGGTTTCCCCATTAGAATCCAATCCAGAGGCTGCTTCAACTGTCACCAACTGCCGTAACTCTGTGACAATGACTTTTCTTGTTGTGACCTACTTTAGTTTTCCTGAGACTTTCACTCACTGTACAACCATGATTGATTTAAAGGTCACAGAGGGCTCTAATCTGGGCAGTTTTTCTGTGCGGCTTCTGTAATGTAGTATGCGTTTAGTCTGCATTCATGTCGTGCCATGTTTTAGCACTTCACTCTTGGCCATAAGTGTGGTTTAATAAACAAAACACAATAGCGACCGTGTAAGAGATTTTAAGTCTAAAGTGTAGGCCACTAAGCATATTCCCAGTGGGCACACATCACCACCTCCCACCTTGAGAATGTTTAAATTTCCACCTAGTGAAATGCTGTGTGCATGAAACAGTAACTCCTCATTTCCCTTTTCCTTCTGCCTGGCAACTCTATTTTACTTTTTTGTATGTGAATTTGATTATTTCAGATACCCCAAACAAGCAGAACCTTTTAATATTCTTTTACGTGATTGGATGATTACCCTTGTCTTACCTCTACATACATAAAACGTTTAGTAATTTTCCTTCAGTCCATTCCTGTCCTTTGAAGAGTGATTTGAGGTCTTCCACTGGTTCATAGGAATAAGAAAGCATATCAGCTTGCATACTAGATTCCTGCGAAGAAGGTACAGGTTTAATTCTTGATATATGAGAGTATCGAGAATGACCTCTCGTTTTACTATAGTGGGAGTACATAATACAATCCAGTAAGGGTCCCTTCCATTTTTTAGTCAAATCACTGTTTGTATTAGACTTCTAATCTTTTAATACATCACGTCTCCTGGGTTTATATGGGTGGGTTTCTAGTCACCATCAGATCAGGTTCAGGAAACAAAGGAAGTTTTGGCAAGCTGCTCTGCTTGGGAATATTCCTTAAAGTCCCCGCCCTGGGGTAGAGTAACCACATTTAGCTCCAATTAGAGCCATTATTGGGAAATCAATGAGGGAGAAGCCCCCACCTCTATTAGGAGGAGGAAGAGGGAGAGAGAGAGAGAGGGAGAGAAAGAGTAAGCATCCCCTTTATTTGCGATGGCCTGTGTTTCCTCTGGTGACCTGGATTTACTTGGAGAGGGCTTATATAGACATCCAATATGTCAGGAGGGAGTTTACTAAACAAAACATATTTCAGTAAATACAGTCGTAAGAGGTCTTTTGGTCTGGGTTTTCATTTAGAGGTGTCAAGGCCTGGACTTAGGGTACCTCCGTCTATTTGCCTTGTTTCCCGCAGAGGAGATCTAACTGCTAGATCCTACTGAGGCCATGCAATGTTACAGGAGATGAGTCCTTTCCTAAATTTTGCAATCCCCATTGTTCCCAGTGGGTTAAAATGGCATCCCAAGGGAGACTCCTTGGGGACCAAAGAGAAACTCCCAGACTCCTCCTGGAGAAAGAGAGATCCATTACCATGAAAATCCCCCTCCCCACCCGTGACTCCTGAGTGGCATCTCATGTGCAAGATATGTCAGAGGTTCCTAAGATGTCAAAGTGACCTGAGGCATCCCTGGAAGTAAATTGTTATGATCACCTACCAGCTGACTAAGGGCTCCTGAAGGTGGGAGGCCTGCCCTCCCTCAGCTTCCCCATTGAATTCTAGGCTACAAATGGGTGATGGTGTATGGACCGGGTTTGTCTTGCTGAGAAGACTTACAGCACCACCACCGAGGTGGGGGTGGGGCGGGGTCTGTGCTTCTCTGCGCTTGTGGCTTGCCTTGCAGAGAAGGCCACAAAAAACTTGCCATTTTTAACCCATGGAAAACACTGGAACATTTTTACAAAATTACCCAATTCTGTAATTGAGGACATTGACCGAAAACAGTAAAGACAGAATTCTATCACGATATAAGTGACAATCCAACACATAGTCTTTACAGCCAACTTCCCTAGGACAAGGTCTCTGGTTGAGTTTTAATTCAATCTGGTTCTGGTTTCTGTTGGCTCCCAGTGAAAGTCTCCACCAGAAATGCCTAGACTAGGGATGTGGAGGGGATCACACTGAACCACTGAGGAGGAAACCTCACACAGAATCTTAACATTGGCAACTGTCCTGGTGACTTCAGTGACTGTCCCATGCCCAAAACAGACAACTTTGTATAAGGACAGGAATAAAGAGAGGGCATCCAGTTTCTGGGTGTTGTGACCATTCTGCCCAGGGTAACTTACTCCCAGCCAAAAGACAGGCTTTCTTCTCTCCGTAGAGTAGCCACAGGTGAGAGGATTGCAGTCTGAGCGATCGACATGAAAGTGTTGCACTAAGGCCATACTTCTCCAAAGGCCCTGAGATGAAAGCCAAAGAAGGAAAGAATACTCATCAAGTTTACATCCGCTCAGAGTCCAGAAATAAAGACTCATCGCCCCATGCGTTGGGTGCATAGAAATGATAAGAGTTTTGGGGTGATAGTGGGGTTCGCGGGGTCTGGATCCAACGGCCAGGAAAGAATTCTTGAAGATGACTTTGGTGCCACAAGGTGGTTTTCTTAAAGTATGGGGAGAGGACCTGTGGGCAGGAAGAGCTGCCCCTTGTGTTGGCATTTTAAATTAATCTACAGTTTCCAGTGAACTTTGGTGTAGGTAGTTAAGTTCGTGTGTACATTTCATTTCCTATGGTTTAGGTTGTTAAGTTCGTGTGTACATTTCATTCCTATGGTTTTCAATTAATTATTCCTTAACTATTTTTGGTGAAGTTGGGGTATAATGGGTTCCACTTCAGTGTCCATTTCCAAAATGTAATAGATTCATCTGGCTGCCAGGAGGGGGCGCTGCCTCCACGGACCTGTTAGTCCGACGGTGTCCTGCACTACCACCACCGCCTGCAGGGGGGGCCCCCGAGCTCAGCTTCCTGACGCCAGCGCACGCACGCACACTCAGCGTGCCTCCGGCACTAACAGGTTGAGCTCCACTTCCTCAGGAGTGTCTGTGGGGGGTTCGGGAGACGTGGGGCCACGGCTACAGGGAGAGGAACCGGGTGTCCTCAGGACCCGCTGTGCGGGCTGCCGGGGGAAGTGGTGCCGCATCCCCAGGGACAGGAGCACCGGACTCCTCAGGACCCGCTGTGGAGGATTCGGGAGCATGTGGTCCCTCGTCCACACGGACAAGAGCCCGGTCTCTTCAGGACCTGCCGAGGGAGGAGCAAGTGAGGAGAAAGCAAGGCCGGGGAGGAGGAGCTTCCGGAGGGGGATTGGTGTTCAGGGGACCCGCGGGGGAAGGTCCCGGGGCGGCTTCGTGCGCGGTGGCCCGGTCCCGCGTGGGGCTGTGCGCGCGACCGTTGGGTCTGCCCTGTCCGGGCTTTGGGGCCGCGGGGCCGCGCGACCGTGTTTATGCTCAGTGGCAACTTGGTTTCCACCGCTTCCTCCAGCGGTTAGGTCCGGGAGCAGGTGCCTGGGCAGTGCTCGCACTCCTGCCCTCTCCAGCCGCGCCGGGTTCCACCTAGGCCCCACCCAGCCTCCGCGTGATGGTCGGGGTGTCTGTCACGTGTCCAGACAGCGTCA
>JAINVK010000511.1:0-52629 GCA_030068075.1 Paguma larvata | reverse complement strand
TCTGTTTCATCTAAAGAATGAAAACGTTTTCGTTTAATGATTTCTGGAGGTGAATTAAAGTAATTAAGCACAGAACAGAGTCGAAAGTGATTTGGGATTTTTATTGCAGAGCCAAGTAGCCGAGCACCCTCCGCACTTAAAGTTGTACAAGTCACCTTTCCCTGGTTCCCAGTAGAACTAATTACTGGAACATTTGATTCCAGATTTTTCTCTTTGCCTAGCTTCTCTTTATATCTTTTCCTGCCAGATAGATAGTGAAGTGTTATAACAGACAGTTCAAAAATGCCCGGAGTCAAGCCTGCGCCTTTAATAGGGGGCTCTGGGCTGAAGCTTTTTGCAATGAAAACCAAAATAATTCTGTGTTCGAATGGAAATGGAAACATTTCATCCTGAATTATCTTTACAAGATGGCTCCAGCTTTTACATATGAAAATAACAGTTGAGATTTTTATCTGTGAGTTTCTCAGGAGTTCCGTTTTCAGACTCTGTGGTCTATTTTAAACACACCATATGGATCATGTACTCTGAGAACGACTCTGGACTGAAAAAAAAAAAAAAACTGTGCAAACACAAAGCACCCAGTTCTAAAGTCCCAGCTTGGCAGTTTCTGTTACCCATAAGTGCTCTTTCTGTTTATGTTTCTTACACCCGCATGTATACATGTTTGCAGTTGGAATCCTTCACCCTTGTCTCTTAAAAATTCCTTGAGCGACAAGGCGGCTGGAGGAGCGGACTTTGCTCCAGTGCTGCAGGTCGGCATGCGGCCCCCGCAGTTGTGAAGAAGGCCACGGCTGCGGGCAGGGGGCTGCCAGGAGAACGCCGGCCCAGAGTCTTCTCCCCCTCTTCCATTCGAATTTGCTTGTCTGGTGTTCCAGTCCCTGAGGCTCGACTTTCGCTTTGGGCAGATACCACCCCATCTGATGAGGCAGGATTTCCCAAAAGCCATGTGCCTCACAGGCTGCGAAACAGAGCCCCGTGGAAAGAACGGTCCTGTGGCAAAGATGTGGGGCGTCAAAGCTTCTCAAAACCTTTTATTTCTCAGAGCTTTCCATGTGAATGTTCATTGTTGATATCTTAGACGGGCCAGTGGCGTACAGATTATTATTATTTTTGGGTAATGTGTTTAAACACGGAATGCTTCCTTTTCTCCTCGGGGGTCCACAGAAACTCATTTTGGGAACTATTACTAACACGAAGAGCTTAAGGGTCTAAGCCTATATTCCAAGGCGTGAGTCTCAAGTAGGAACATGCAGGCCTCCCACGTGGCTGCCGGAGAGGCTATTTTTAAATAAAGTGGAGCTCTTGGCACATGTCAGGACCCACCGCACAAGTGGTTGCCAATTTTGGCCCTGATAATGTACTCCCCTGTGACACGGTCACACTGTCACACATCTGGGAGTGACAGTAATGATTTCAGGGATGATGAGACACGAGAGGCAACGTAGAAAGTAGACGGAATGTTTTAACCGGATCATTTAGGGTTTTATGAATTACAAATAGTAGCAATCCCTTTTGTCGTTTTGTCCCCCACTACATGGCGATTACCGTGAGGGCGGGACCCAGTCGTCCCTGCTTATTGCCCTGGGCTCTACGAATACAAGGTCTGGCACGTTTGTGCACTCAGTGAATATTTGCAGTGACTTGGTGACTCGAAGATGACTAAATTCAGACGTTCTGTTCAGTTTTCATATTTCTCCCTTCCTTTCTGCACTGCCAGTCCCCGTTTTTTTTATTAAAATTTTTTCAATGTTTATTTTTGAGAGAGACAGAGACAGAGTGGGAGCAGGGGTGAGACAGAGAGAAAAGGAGACACAGACTCCGAAGCAGGCTCCAGGCTCTGGTCAGCACAGAGCCCTGATGCGGGGCTTGAACTCACGAACCGTGAGGTCATGAATGGAGCTGAAGTCCGGCACTTAACTGACTCAGCCCCTCAGGCGCCCTCTCCAATCCACATTTAATAGACGATCATGGGACTCTGTAGGCAGGGGAATCCCAGAGGACACCCCGTGTGTTTATCCCCAGTCTGAAAGCTACCTCCGCTGGTGAAGGATCGGCTCTCTGGTATTTGAAGTCTAGTAAAACGGGCTTCAAGGCATCCTTACTACCGTGTTCCACAGCTGCCTGGCATTCGTGGCTAAAGAAATCATCACCAATCACATATGCTAGCTTGTGCAACCGTCGAAAAGGCACTTGAGGGATGGTGGCCATTTCCCTGGCAGGGTCAAGTTCAACCATGCTTTGCCCTAAACACTTTGGCAAAACCGCCAAAGAAGATTTTTCTTGCCGTGTAAGTGATGAAGGACGTTCTGTAGAATCTAAGTTCCATTCTCATCTTTAAAAAATACACAAATATATCTGTTTGCCTGTGTGTGTGTTCACATAGGTGCGTGCGTGCGTGTGCGCGCGCTAACATCACCTGCCTAATTATACAGGTTCAAGACTTGAGCCGTTTTCATGTCCTCCTCCTCCTGTGAACTTTGTTCATTTAATTAGCCGCTGAACCCGATTCTTGCCGCTCCTGAAATGATACGTGCGTTGGATCCTTTCCAAATCTCTACCATTTAGTTCCCGCCTTCCTTCTCTTTCATTTAGACTGTACAGTAGGCTCCAGACCAGTAGAGAGATATTTCCGAACTCTCCATCCAGTATTGCATTTGTATGGCCCACTGTAACTGTGAAAATGTCTTCCAACATATTTTTTAATGCTTGTAAACAATTTGTGGACCAGGCACTGGGGCCTCCGTGTGCAGAGAAGGTCACAGAGAATGGTAAACAATTAACTCAGTGTCCCACCGCCAGCAATCTGTCTGCCAACAAACAATGCTTCCCCTCACCCCATGGACCTTAGATATTTTTGAAAACACAATTAAAAAAATTTTTTTTAATGACTGCTAACTGGGAACTCATTAAACAGGAAAAAAAATTGTTCTTTATATATCATTAATAAAGTTCTTAACCATTAAAACCTTAAAATAAGTACTTGCTGATCAAAATTAAATACATTCTGCTTAAAACTAGTTAATTCACACTATGAAAAAGTGATGAGATACTTTTTTTGTAAATTCTTAAGGGCATGTGAAAGGAGGTATATTGTCATAAAAGGGTTCAGACTTTCCCTAATTGTTGGGATTTGTGGATCTTGGCAAGTGGAACTATTTGCTGGGCGCGGACAGTGTATTTGTCTATGCTTTCCTCCCAGCACAGATGACTCTTGCCAGTGGCCCCAACCTGCCTAGCCCTGCCCAGCCTCTGAGCCCCTGTTCGTATGCCACCCCCACCCCCAAGCCTTCTCTGCTACCCTGGTTGTTGTTCATAACTCTCGTAGGGTATTCATCAGATTCTAGCCTGTCCCATGGCTAGCCAGGTACATGTCCTCCACCCTTAGAAAATCATTTCCTCATTCATTCATTCACTGATTCAACAAATAGCCTTTCGGCGTGGCTACCATTGCCAAGCATGATCCTGGGCTCCGAACACAGAGACGGTAATGAGAAATAAATTCCGCCTCAAGAGTACGATCTCCTGTGAGCCCCTGCATCTCTGTTACATCACGTGTATCGACGAAGAGTGCCGCGGCGGCCGGTGCAGCACGTCCTGAGTGCGGACTCCAGGGCGCGGAAGTCACGTGTACCCTTCCACCTCTCTAGCGTGGCCTGACACCGTGAACCCATCAGAGAGAAATCTTGCATTTCAGCCTTGCGTTCAGCGTCTAGGAGTCGACTGCACTTCAAACAGAATGGTCCTTCTATTGAGAAAGAGGTATCCCTTACACGAGCCCAGTGCTCCGTGAACCAGACCAGTGGAAGTGTCCTTTAGCCCTGCCATTTCTCCCTGAATTCTTCTCTTCATTAATTCTGTACCTCGGAGTAGTAACTGTAGTGGAGAAATCTGTCACGGCCAGAGTTCTTCCCTGCTAATGAACTCATTAGAACTTTTAAAAATATTTATATTTATATAGAGGAGTGAGTTCACTTTGCAAAGTGTACTGAGTTCGGTAGTGACAAGAAGGCTCCAGGGCATTCTCGAACAATGGGGAACAATTGTTTCAATGCTTCGGTGCTAATTGTAATGGTCGGTTCATCACATATAATAAACTCTTCTGAGAGTCTCTTTCCACAACCAGGATAAACAAACGTTCTAAGGAAAACAAAGAGAAACTAAGGGAACAAAGGGGAAAACAAATTCCAGAACTTTCGGAAGATCCTAGAAATTACAGACTCCATTATTACTTTCTGTGTTGGGCAATTCTTTCAAACTAAGGTTTGAGACAGTTCTCAAGTAAGTACCTAAATTCCAAATAAAAATAGGAAACTGAGGCCATGGAAGGAAGCAGAAAGAAAATGTACACTCATATATTTGATGGAACTAAACGAGTGTAATTCTGAGCTTCCTGCTGGCCAAGGCAAAAAGAGATAATGACCAGTAACAGAGTCCTCTGTAGCAGAATGGATCACATATATGTGTCTTCTCCTTGGTTGAACTGCTCGACTAGAGACTGGATGGTGGTGTATTCATCTTTCCCTTCCAGTTTGTTAACCTGGATCTGCCTTTCCAAGTGGAAGTCTGGGCTCCATTAAATTTTACTAAGTTTCTTTTACAGCTGAAGATAGTATTACATTAATAGCTTATAACGAGGATGCTGGTCTTCCCTCCTGACCCCCTGGAATCCATTGCTCAAAGGAAAGTTAGAGTGACCCCTCATGAACGCATCAAGGCCTGTCTCTCTCATGAGTTCGAGCCCTGCGTCGGGCTCTGTGCTGACAGCTCAGAGCCTGGAGCCTGTTTCAGATTCTGTGTCTCCCTCTCTCTCTGCCACTCCCTGCTCATGCTCCGTCTCTCTCTCCCTCAAATAAATAAACGTTAAAAAAATAAATTGAAAAAAATCTTTTAAAAAACCACATCACCAGGTCTTACTTTCTTCACCCCACTTACCACCTGAAGTAATCTTGGCGCCTGCCTTTGTTTGCTTGTTCGGCTGTGTCAACGCACTAGCATGGAAATCCACCCAAGAAGCCTGTGTATCCTGCTTCCTCTCCGTATTCAAAGCTCGGAGCCATGCAGGGCACACGGTGTAATGAACGAATCAATAATGAAAACTAGTACACTATAAACTGATTTTATAATAAAATGTATAAAATATAAGAGAAATATAAACATATCATAGCTAATTCCCTTCTAAAACTATCTAGTTCAAGTCCAAATCAGTCTATTCATCTAACACAGGAGTGAGCAAACTTTTCTATAAGGAGCAGAGAATAAATATTTTAGATTTCACGGGACCTACAGTCTCTGTGTCAACTAGTCAACTTTGTCCTTATAATATGAAAGCCAACATACATATAGTACATAAATAAATGGGTGTGGCTGTGCTCCCTTAAAACTTTATTTACAGAAATAGGCAGCTGTTAACATCCTACTGGATGGTAAAAATGGTGAAAACCTGAGAGCTTTTCCTCTAACATCAGGAACAAGACAAGGATGTCCACTCTTACAACTTTTATTCAACATGGCACTGGAAGCCCTAGCCACAGCAATCAGACAACAAAAAGAAATAAGAGGCATCTATATCAGCAAAGAAGTTAAACTGTCACTATTTGCAGATGATGTGATACTGTACATAGAAAATCCTAAAGATGCCACCAAAAAACTACAAGAAGTAATAAATGAATTTGATAAAGTAGAAGGGTACAAAATCGATACCCAGAAATTGGTAGCATTTCTATAAACTAGTAACAAAGCAGCAGGAAGAGAAATTAAGAAGACGATACCATTTACAATCGCACCAAAAAGAATAAAATACTTAGAAATAAACTTAACCAAAGAGGTGAAAGAACTGTACTCCAAAAGCTATAAAATGATGATTGGAGAAATGGAAGATGACACCAAAAAATGGAAAGATATTCCATGCTCATGGATTGGAAGAATATTGTTATAATGTCCATATTATCCAAAGCAATCTATAGATTAAATGCCATCTCTATGAAAATACCATCAACGTTTCTCACAAAATTAGAATAAAGTAAGCCTAAAATTTGTATGGAGCCACAGAAGACCCCAAATAACCAAAGCGATCTTGAGAAAGAAGAACAAAGCTAGAAGTATCACAATTCCAGATTTCAAGATATACCACACAGCTGTAGTAATCAAAACAGTATTGTACTGGCACAAAAAGAGACACATAGATCAATGGACTATAATAGAGTCCAGAAATAAACTTGTGCCTATATGGTCAATTAATCTATGATAAAGGAGGAAAGAATTTACAATGGAGAAAAGACAGCCTCTTCAACAAACTTGGTGTTGGGAAAACTGGACAGCTACATGCAAAAGAATGAAACTGGATCACTTTCTTACACCATACACAAAGTAAACTCAAAATGGGTTAAAGACCTGAAGCCATAAAATTCCTAGAAGAGAACACAGACAGTAATTTCTCTGAGATTAGCCAGAGCAACATTTTTCTAGATATGTCTTCTAAGGCAAGAAAAACAAAAGCAAAAAATATTGGGACTACATCAAAATAAAAAACTTGCACAGCGAAGGCAACCATTGACAAAATGAAACAAAAACAACTTAATGAATAGGAAAAGATACCTGCAAATGATATATCTGATAAGGCGTTAACACCCAAATTATATAAAGAACTTATACAACTCAACGCCAAAAACAAAAACAAAGATAAATAATCCAATCAAAAATGGGTAGAAGACATGAAAAGACATTTCTCCAAAAAAGACATATTGATGACCAACGGAGACATGAAAAGATGTTCAACATCACTCATCATCAGGGAAACGCAAATCAAAACCACAGTGAGATATGGCTTTGCACCTGTTAGAAGGGCTAAAATCAAAATGACAAGAAATAACACGTGCTAGTGAGGATGTGGAGAAAAAGGAACCCTTGTACACTCTTGGCGGGAATGTAAATCGGTACAGCCGCTGTGGACACAGGCTGGAGCTCCCTCAAAACATTAAAAATAGACATGCCATATGATCCAATAATTCTACTACTGGGCATTTACCCAAAGAAGATGAAAACACTAAGTCAAAAAGATACATGCACCAGTATGTCTATGGCGGTATTATTTACAATAGCCAAGATACGGAAACAACCTAAGTGTCCATCAATAGACAAATACCTAAGGAAAATGTGGTATATACACACAACGGAATATTACACAGCCATTAAGAGGATGAGATGGTGCCTTTGAAAGAACACGGATGGGGGCGCCTGGGTGGCTCGGTTGGTTAGGTGTCCGTCCTCAGCTCAGGTCATGATCTCACAGTCTGTGAGTTCGAGCTGTGTGTCCAGCTCTGTGCTGACAGCTCAGAGCCTGGAGCCTGCTTTGGATTCTGGCTCTCCCTCTCTCTCTGCCCCTCCCCTGCTTGCATTCTGTTTCTCTCTCTCAAGATAATAAATAAACATTAAAAAAAATTTTAATAAGAAAGAATATGGATGGATCTAGAGGGTACTATGCTAAGTGAAATAAGTCAAACTAAAAAAGACAAATATCATATGACTCCACTCACAAGTGGAATCCAAAAAAGAAAAAACAACAACAACAACTAAATGAAGGAATAAAAAAAAATGAAGAAACTATCAAAAAGCTGAATCAGACCTATAAATACAGAGAATAGACTGGTGGTTGCCAGACAGGAAAGAGGTGAGGGGAACGGGCAATATGGGTGAAGGGGAGGAGGAGATACAGGCCTCCAGTCATGGGCTGACTCATTCGCAGGAATGGAAAGCAGAGCCTAAGGAATACAATCGCTGGCATTGCAACAGCGACGTAATGGGACACATGGTAGCTATGCTTGCGACGAACAGAGCATGATCTATAAACTTGTCGAATCGCTTAGTTCTACACCTGAAACTAATGTAACATTCCGTGTCCGCTAAACTCAAATAAAAATAAAAAATTAGGCGGCTGTTGGCTTTGGCCCACGAGCTATAGTTTACCAACTGCAGTATAACGCGTAGATCACGATTGGTATTGGGACAATGACAGTTGCTGTTAAAAGTGAAAACAGACAGAAAAGTTTGATGGTAAAAAAAGACCCAGAAACACTACAGTGAAAATGTGTGTGTCTAGAAAAAAAAAATGAAACCGAGAAGTAAATTCGTGGTCAGAATATAGAGAAGGGAGATCAAATGCTAGCAAAGTCGATGGCCACGTTACGGTTTAGGCCGCACTCACAGGCTTCACCCCACGGTGGTGAAGAGATGACCCTCTCTCCAGAAGACGTCGATGAGGTCACACTTGGAAAAATGTAGACAGGTCCAGGCACTTAATTATGGAGAAAATGGGAAAAAAATCTCCAAAAATTGGAGAGCTTTCACAGTCACTGGCCTGTGTTCAGAGGCGCGCGGCCAGAAAGCAAGCCTGGGAAGCTAATGGGTGGGGAATGATTAAAAAGACCCCAAGAAATGTAACAAAGTAGGATAGATGAAGACGGCAGAGGATGCGAAAAAATATTCATGTAAGAACAGTGCAAATAAAATACTGTAGAAAGAAGAGACTATGCTGTCATCTATCTGGAGATCTGAAAACATGAAATAGAATAAAATTTGGAAAATACTATTTAAGCTCGATTTCTCCTAGTAGAGTTTAGAATAAAAATATTAACGTCCATAGTTTTCAAATCTCTTCCAGTGATTCCCAAAAATGTTTCCAAAAATTTAGGTGTTTACATTTATTTAACACTGGAGAGATTTCTTTAAAAAAATTTTTTTTAACATTTATTTATATTTAAGAGACATCACAAGTAGGGAAGGGGCAGAGAGAGAAGGAGACACAGAATCCAAAGCAGGTTCCAGGCTCCAGGCTCCGAGCTGTCAGCACAGAGCTCCACGCAGGGTCCGAACTCATGAACTGCGAGATCACGACCTGAGCAGAAGTCAGAGGCTAAACTGACTGAGCCCCCCAGGCACCCCACACTTGATAGCTTTCAAGGTTCATTTGGACACCCCATTCTAATTGGATCACTGAGGCAGGCAGGAAAAATTCTATTATCACCATTTTGTAGATGAAGAGACAGAGGTTCAGAGAAGTTAGTAAGTAGCTAGTAAGTGGTGGCAAAAAGCCCAAGCTTTGGAGATCTGAATTCGAAATATTCGAGTTATGATTTGGCTATTTACTAGTTGAAGAAAGAATGTTCTCTCAACATCTACGTCTTCATGGACTCATAGCCTGTCCCACCTGCAGAATTTCTGGTCATACATTAAATTTACCTGGGGGTGATTTTTAAAAAAGTCTAGCATTGACTGGGGCCCATCCCAGATCGTTTAAATAAAAATTTCTGGGAGTGGGATTCAGATATCAGTGATTTTTAAATGTTCTAAGGTACCACCAAAGGTGAGGACCACTGATCTAGTATCGACGTCAGCAAATGTTCTCTGTAAAGGGCTGGACTGTAAATACTTGAGGCTTTGCTGGCCATGTGGTCTCTGTCACAACCACTTAACTCTGTCGTTGCATGGTGAAAGCAGCCACAGACAGTATGTAAAGAAATGGGCATGGTTGTGCTCCAGTAGAACTTTATTTATAAAAACTTTATTTATGAAAACACAACAAAACAAAGTGACAGGCCAGATTTGGTGCAAGGGTCATGGTGTGCCAACCGCTGACCTAGTAGAACCTTTGTGTGGAAGAGAGGCCCGGGGATGTTAAGTATTTTACCCAAGGCCTCATAGCTCAGCCATGACAAACTCAAGGCTGGGGCTCTCCTCTTCTGTCCGTTGGCCTGCTATGATCCCACGACCAGCTCTCTTCTGGACTCTCAAACCATGACTTTGGGAAGGCTATGCTGCACCTTCCACAGGCTTAGAACACCACTCGAAGAATAGCATGGCAATCAGTTAGTGGGAAGAGGGCTGTCTTTGGATATAGAGAACTACGGTTTCGAGTCCCAGCTCTTCCACTAACTCGCAGGGGAACCCTCCAGCAGCTCTCTCAAAACTTGAGTCTCAGTGTCTGAGTTATAACCCAGGGATGAGCTGCCCCACAGAGAATTTCTGTGTGGACTGAGTACTAAATGACCTGGAACCATGCTTGGTACACAGTAAGTGCCCAATAAATAATGATTCCACCATCTGCAGACATTTACTCGTTGTGGGGTGGTTTTTTTTTTTTTCATTTACTGTTTTAAGATTCATTTTGAACATGTTGTGGGGAAAAATTTTTGAACGAACTAGAGTATCAGGAAAAGATAAATGTTTCACCAAAATTTACTCACGTTATCAGAAAGAAAAGCAGGGACATATGGAGAAGGGGTGGGGGGAGATGAAAGGCAAAGGATGTATGTAGATGAGCTCCCCCAAAAGATTCTGAAGGCTATGGTCCTGCTCAACCACGCTACTGACTGAGAATCACTAGCCTAATGTTTGAATAACTTCCCACTATCCCAGAAGTTGAGTCGAGGCAAAGGGAGTGTGATTACATTTTTAAATTTAGACATATAAGAGAAAGAGTATGGGTTTGTTCACGCCCTCTTCCTAAACTTGGATGCTCGAATATAAAACAAAATCTCAGAATTCATTATTTTCTATTGACTATAAGAGACAGTGTTGGCCAAATTATGAATTCAGGATTTAGTTGGTGTGATAGGATTGAATTTACTGGCTTTGCAAATAATCTGGGATGATCATCAATGGACCATCTGAGGTTCAGGAGAAATCTTATGTCGTATATTCTAAAATACTGGGATGATCTATGAGTAGAAATTGTTAGTTAACTATACAGCATGCATCCCCTTGCTTCCTCGCTAAGGGATCACCGTTTCATTCACACTCAGGCCATCCTGTGTCTCATGCTAGGGAGGCTGAATCTAGTTTTTAGCTCCACGCACAGACCTGATTGCTCTGGAGTAATATATCCGTTCCCTCACCAGAGACCGGATCGAGAATGGGTGTATGACCTTATTATAGCCAACGAGAGGTAGACGCTTCTGGGAAAGGTTTCCTGATTCTTCTGAGAGAGCAAGAGAAGAAGCGATTTCTCTATTCTCTTTAGAAAGCACTGGGTCTGTAGGTGATGCCTGGAGGCCCTGCTGCCATCTGACCTGAAATCTGACCGGTCATGAAGATGGCCCTGACAAGTAGGATCCTTGTTGACAAACTTAAGTCACAGAATTGAACCCCCCGACCGTGCTCCATCTACGGGCGTTTGTATATGTGAGCTAATACTTCTCCTTGTGGGTTAAGTCAGCCACTGAGGATGTCCCGATTCTGAATGCATGCCATCAAAGCCTTTGATCTGATGCTACTTCCTGGATGCATTTCTCTACCATTTCTTCTTTTATTTTATTTTATTTTTTTATAATTTATTGTCAAATTGGTTTCCAACAACACCCAGTGCTCATCCCAACAAGTGCCCTCCTCTGTGCCCGTCACCCACTCTCCCCTCTCCCATACCCCCACCAACCCTCGGTTTGTTCTTGGTATTTAAGAGTCTCTTATGTTTTGCTTCCCTCCCTCCCTGTGGCTTTTCTTCCCCCTCTTGCCCTCCCCCATGGTCTTCTGCTAAGTCTCTCATCCCATCTCTTCTAAGATCAGTTTTCAAATTACTCTTTCAAAATACAAAAAAAAAAAAAATCTTGGGGTAGCTGTGCTGCTACATTTGGTAACCTGATGCTCCAAAAGGAAAGCAAACAGTCTTGGGTTTTGAAGATTTTAGAAGAGAAATGTCCTTTATTAACAAATTTCTGCAGGCAAACCTCACAGCTGGCTGGCAACATACCCAGAGATGATATCCATTAATCCTTGGGGAAAGCAATGTCTTTGGAGCTCAGACCACTTGAACGCACACATCACTGCCAATCTTGCACACAATTCAGGAAATTTTGTCTTTAATCCATCATTTCTAATTACAATCAAATGTTCACCAGAGCAACCTAACAAATGACAGAAACTTGCATACGCGGCTTCAAAATAATAATAGATTATAAATTATGTCTCTCATCTCGGTGTTTGAACTTCCTGTGTTTATTTATCCCACAAATATTTATTGAGCTCCTAATATGTGCTGGGTGTAGGGAATATAGGCATAAAAAGGGCAAAATCAATCCTTTAAGTGGATCGGAGGCTACCAACGCCGTCCAACAGAACTTTCTGCGATGATGAGAGTGTTCTGTACCTAGACTGTCCGATATAGGGGCCACTAGCCCTTGGCTGCCTGTGGCTAACGAGTACTTGAAATGTGGCTATTGTACCTTAGGGGTAGAATTCCTAATTTATTTTTAATGGATTTAAATTTACAAGCCCTCATGTACCTAGTGGCTACCACGGTGTATGGTACAAGTCTAGAGGGTAAAACAGACAAGAAAATCAAAAGTGAGGACAGATGTGATCAGCACCATGAAAAGAGATGCACGTAGTCCTACAAAGGTAGGTCTCCAAGAGAAGACCACTCCAGTAATTCAGCCCGGGGCTAGAAAGTAGGATAAGAAATCATATCCGAGGAAAGCTGACCCTTGAATCGAGTCCTAAAGGACAAAGATGTTAACGACGATCCACTTTCTGTGTCTCTGATGTTAAAAATTGTTATTAGGATAGTCTACTTTGTCATGAAATCGACACATTCCATTTTAGCAATCTAACCATCTCCCAGTCTCTAGGTCACAGCACACATCACTCATTTCATTGTATTAAACACATTGGCTGTATACAGAGAACTTTCCTGAATCGCTCCGCATTGGATCTAGAGGGATTTATTTTATACTCGACATCTTTATGTTAAACATGTAGTACAAAAACACCCACATCCAGTTTGAATTGGAGATTTCCTAACTCGTTGCCGCGTGGAAACTGGCAAAATAATTTTATGCGACCCCACTCTACGCGTGCTTTGCTCTGCCGGCTGTTCTAAAGATTGATTTTCAATTTACTATTCAAAATACATATTTGACGGCATTATACCTCCGGTTATATAAACAGTACGTGTGTGGAGGTTCCTTTTGCTTCCTGTCTCCTGTAGTTCCCTGAGATAGTTGTTTCTGACCCTTCCTTGAGCTTTTCCTGCAGCCATGAGGCCCACCAGCCTTCTGGATTAGCACAGAGTGCCAACCTCTGTGAATTGATTTTAGGTCCTCTCATATCCTCCATGTCCCCTAAAAACAACCTTCTGTCTCTCTCCAAGGAGAGGAGTTGGCAACAGCGGAGTTTCTGAGCACGGTAGGCTTTAGAAGGGTAATGGGTACAGAGTGAAGAGGACAGATGGGGGTAGAGGTACCGCTGCCCGATGAACAGAAACACTGGGACGTCCTGACAATGAGGAAATGGGGCGGTTAGTAACTGTTGGAACTCGGGTGATAGCAGCAGGAATGGAAACGCCTGAGGCACAGGTGAGGAGGCAAGTGGAGGTAGAATTACCAAGTTGGAAGCACAGGGAATGCTGGAGGACAGAGAGGGCCAAGGCTTCAAAGTAGGTGACTGGACAAACAGTATAGTCATTGGTGTAAAAAAACATGGAGGAAGGGGTGGCTTCTTTAAGGGATGGGTTGGGGTTTTGTTGGATTTTAGGAGCACTGGGCTGTGGGAAATGCAAATTTGGAGGCCAGTGACACAGAATTCAGAGGCGTCACTGAGATACATAAGAAAGATGGAAAGGAGAGGGAAGGGAGGTGCAAGAGACCGGAGAGGGAGCCACCACATACATAAACTCATGCGCTTCGAGGTTTCCAGATCTTTGAAGAGGCATATGAGGCCCAGATGAGGTATTAAAAGAGATGATTGGAGCAGGGGGAGGCCTGGGCTGGAGGTGGATGAGGGACCACAGGTCTGTGATTCCCACTGAACAACAGAGTATGTTGCAAGAACGCATTGCTCTCGGAAAGGAAGCAGGATGCAATGACTAAGACCACAGCCTCTGCCACCATTAATGCTGTTTTGGTATCTGGGCTCTGCCACTTCCTGGTAGGGTGACCTTGGACAAATCATATTGTCTTTCTGAGCTATAGTTTCCTTCTCTTTAAAACAGCAATAGCAAGAGTGCCTCGTGTGCATTATTGTGACGATTAAGTGAGTCAATATATGGAATACATGGAAGACGCAGAAGAAGGCAGGCGATTATTCGTAGCCGGACAGCTTTGAGTGCCAGTGGAGGCAGGGACAGGCATGACAGGTGACGTGAAGTTGCAGGCCCACGAAGTGCTGGAGGTTGAGAAGCTGGGCGACCAGTGGGTTGGGAATATCCTCACCAGGAATGCTGATGAGCGAAGATAAGAAAGGGTGGAAGGAAGATTGTAAGCCTTCCTAGTGGAAGACTGGTGGCATTCAAAATTTTACCATCACTATAGATCATTGATCGAATATGCCAGCCTTGGGGGTATAGCTCAGTGGTGGAGCATCTGACTGCAAATATGTCAGCCTCTACGCTCGGCAGCTGACATACCTTTACCTTATCTTCTGCTCACAATCATCCTGCAAAGTCAATGTTTTCCTTCTCTTTAGAAAAGAGAAATCGTCACTCAAGTGTTTTATGTACGATGCCAAAACCGTCACCCATAGGATATGAACAAGGAGCCCTTGGAACCTGGGCTTGTCTGGCTACTGCTCTGATGGGGGAAAGTGGGAGTGGTGGCAATAGACTGGACCTTCGCAGTGGAGCGACTGTTGAGCTGCGACGGTGATGGCGAGGGAAAGGCAAGGAGGAACCAGCAAGAGGCAATTCTGCAAGCCTGACGAACAGTCAACAGCGGTTTCTCTAATTCACAAAATTAAAAGAGAACCAGTGGTCTCACATGACTGTTTTCTGTTATTGTGGTCACTGAACTGAGAAAGCCTTTCCCTCTTCACTTTTTCTGGAGAATACCATAATCTTTCAGGTAGGGTTGAATGTCTGACAATGTTTTATATACTCTTCTTATACTCTAGCCTGAAAACCTTTCCCCCATGTAAGAGTTCCATATTCTTCGGGAATGTGTAGCATGATAGCTCTCCCTTCCTTCTAGCAACCTGTCTTCTATGATATATACCATTTCATCCCTTTAGCAATTGGGAAATGCATTCCTAGAAGCCAGTCTCTTGGCAACTGATGCATCATTTTTCCATTAAAGAGAGTGCTCACGTGTTCACGAGGAATTGCAGGCTGAAAGCGATTGCTAATGAACTCTGGTTGCTTGTCGAGCGGAAGCTCTATCTGAAGGTGAAACTACAGCATCAATATGATTTGCGACCCTTTCACTGGGTTTCTAACTTCCTCCAGCAACACCGAGCCATCTTTCCCCAAGCTTAAAATCCATCACAGGTGCTTACTGCATTGGGTCTCTCTGGAGGCACGTCTTCTAAGTCTGACACAGGAAGAAGTTAAAAATGTCCTCAACGATCTTTTAACTCTGATTTCTTCCTAAGCTGAAAGTAGCCATCACTGGTTGAGCGAAAGTAAATGAACTCTTAGGACATACAATTAAATTACAGGCAGAAATAAAATTTAAAATTCCTCCACAGTACTTCACATAAACATCAGCAGAATAATTGAGTTGAGGTAAAATATTTTGTTGAAAGGCAAAAAAAAAAAAAAAAAAAAAAAAAAAAAGTCACCTGAAAGTATTTGTTTCTCTAAGCTCTGGCAATGTTTAATTCTCTTTTCATGATAATTACAGAAAAAAATTTCACTTGAGTGTCAAATCTTCTCTTCTTTCAATTCCTCTTTGCCTCCCTTCCTTTTCCATATCTTTACCAGAAACTGGAAATAAAAACATTAGGAAAATGTTTAAACTTTTAGCTAAATTATAGCCTCTCTAGGTCTGGCTACAAGAAATTATACAGTCACTCAGTATTCACAACTTGTAAATTAAAAATTTAGAAAGGGGCAGTGTCATATTTCCATAATGTCTATCTGATTTTCCTTTTAGTTGGCCCCAAAACAGACTCGATCATTTCAAAGACTTTGTAACCGGGGCACATTAACTTGGGGCAAAAGTGATTTCTGGGCTCCCAATGAAATAGTCTTGAGGAACACACGCACACACATGCACACACGCATGCACGTGCACATACACGCACACACACACATGCACGCACACCATTCAATCGCTAAGCAGATTTGCTCATTCAAGAACTTGCAAGAACGAATTCAGCTCTGTTTTGCTTGGGAGTTTGTCCTGTCTCTTGGTCATGTGAAATTCCAAAATGATACAGTCATCTCGGAAGCCAGAATTGCAGTGTCCATACCACACGGAAAAAATTTAAGCCAACTCTTTCAGGATTCGCCGCAAAATGAACAACAAGTCAACACAACAGTGGTTCACCAGGCAATCCATTTTTCCTCTAAGATTTTACGGTATCATTTTCATATTTACTTCTAAGTTTTAAAATTTCTCTAAACCACCTCCTCCCTTTTTCTGTTGAGTGGCAATTTTTAAGATTATCTGGTGCCTTAATAAACTTCCCCTATTTTCCTCACACTCCCTTCAATTGTGCCAGTATTTTTCAGGCCACTCTTCTTTCTAGAGGCAAATAAAAAAAGAAAGAAAGAAAGAAAGGAAGATTAGACTTGTATTAGGAAAAGGGGGCAATCAACCCAATTCTGCCATTTTTTAGCTGCGTGAACTGTGGCTGGTCCCGTAGTCCCTCTGAGCGAAAGTAAACGAACTCTTAGGACATATAATTAAATTACAGGCAGACATAAAATTTAAAATTCCTCCACAGTACTTCACATAAACATTAGCAGAATAACTGAGTTGAGGCCTAGCTGTAAAACAGTGACATAAGTATCTAGAGCAGAAGTAGAGGATTTAAAGAAATGGTAGTTTGTGAAGAAGCTTTGTAAGTGTCAAGATGCTGCACACGGGTGCTTTTTATTCAGATGCACATCTGCAACAGGAAATATTCGGCAAAAGAATGTGCTGGCCTTCTCCTTCTAGAAAGAAAAGGCACCGTCTCAATTATCAGTACTCAGTACAAAAAGAGAAATGTCTTCCCACTGTGATCTCCACAAAATTCTCCTGGCCATCCAGAATCATCCCAGCCCCAGTCCCCGAAAGATTACTCTATTCCCATCCTACGGAGACCACAGTCTACTTTCAGCATATCCCTAAACCTTCATCTCCCTTCCTGACATTTGCAAAGGAAGATAGGTTGCTTCTTGTCATGCTTCTCATGGCTCAGGGATGGTTAGAATGACCAGAAGGCAACGGAACATTCCTTACCCTCCTCTGCAGCTTCTAGGCTCCTGCCCCACCATCAACACGCGATAATATTCCTAGATTTTAAGTCTTTTACCATGTGCTCACGCATATCTTCTTTGCCATTCACTGTTGTTACATTCTAGGACACGTTGCCAGGTCCTTTAAGACACTGGGTATTTACACAGTCTTCCCTTTCAGTGGCCAGGATCCTTTAAAGTTTTAACGACTCTGCTGAAGCTCTTTCTGATACCACACCTCATAGATCCTTGTACTTCAGGGCACTAAGAACTCAATCTTTGGCACCAACCGTCTAAGGAAGCATAATAATGCACTTTGCCACTTACTGCTGTCAAGATCTCTAACTGGGATCTCAAACTCCTTCCCCATCATGACATCCATTCTCTTGATTCCTCCAGTGGATCATCAGCTGTGGTCAGATGGACAGTGCTCCTCCCTCCCCCCGCCCAATGGCAAAATGGGATTGCAGATTTGGTTAAATTAAGGATCTTGAGATGGAAGAAGGATCCTGGGTTATCCTGGGGGGCCCAATGTAATCATGAAGGTTTTTAGAAGAGGGAGGTGGGGGGACCACAGTCAGAGATTGGAGGGATGGAGCCATGGGCCAATGAACATCAGCAGCCTCCAGAAGCTGAAAGAGGCAAGAAACAGATTATCTCTTGGAGCATCTGGAGAACGAGGCCTGCTGACACCATGATCTCAGCCCAGGAAAACTCACTCTGGACTTCTGACTTCTAGAACAGTAAGATAATAAATTCGTTTTCATTTAATTCACTAAGTTTGTGGTAATTTGTTACAGCAGGGATAGGAAACTAATATACCTCCCGTGTAGCTGAATGGCCTTTTGAGCCAATTTTGAGAGGGCCCATAGTCAGTAATTTCAGCTTGGCCCATATCTTCACCCTAGAATTCCTCTGATTAGGGACCTTCCTGGATTCCTGCCTTGCCAGTTCCCAATCTTGATTGACTTCCATCCCAATAATGGATTTTCTCATTCCCGCTCATTGGTTTGAGTGAGGTTGGAGCAAATCCCAAACCAGTTAGCTACAAACATTTATAAGTCTCTGGATTTTCGTTTTTTCCTTTAAGATTTCTCACTAACGGCTTAGCAGAAGATGCTACAAATATTTCTATTCTGTCTGGGATTCCAAATCTACCTCCACCCACTTGACTCTTTGTTGAAGCTACCTCTTCTGAGAAGACTGGACCTTCAGAAAGATCTACAGCCCTTCAACTTTTCTTTCATCTTTAGCTACCTCTTTTATTCCCTCTTGATTCAAAATCAGTGCCCTTTCTCCTTCTCAAATTCGCATCCTCTCCACGTCCCCGGATCCAATGCCATCTGCGGATTCCTCCACCTCGGTCTAGTAGCTTCCGACACTGAAGCACATAAAGAGGGATCGTAAACTCCACCCCTGCATGCAAGGAAGCACCATCTAAGCTACCCAGGGCAAATCGTTCTCTAGTTTCTTCGTTTCAATCTTTAGATCTCCAAAGCTAGAAATTCCTATCTTCTCTTATTTCCTCTCATAGTGTTTCCCTGCCTTCAAAATCAAGACGTTCTCAAGTGGGAGAGAATAGTCAGCTGCTCTGCCTTGTAGAGACACACAGGAAACATAATAGATATAATGACATTAACAGGAATCCTCTGAGATCATGCAGATTCCAAATATTCTATACCAGTGTCTTCATAAATGTAAAATTATTCTTTGTTTTGTTTTGGAAAAGAAAGGGACTCTTCCCACGAGTCCCAAAGAACTGTGTCATTTATGTAATAGGCGCTCACTAAATGTTTATTGAATTAAATCGTCTAAGCAGCTCACTGAAATGGAAATTTTTCATGAGCTGACCATCACAGGCCACGGAACTCTTACCCCAAATGGCTCGATCTACCTTCAGGTAATAATCTCTCCATCTCTGTCTCCGTAAGTTGGTTATGAAATACTACTTTCACTAATGTATAACCTTTATCCTATAGCTTCCCATTACTGAAAACAGAATTATGTGCCTCCTACTGCTGACGCTAATCTCTTCTTGTTACAGGCTTCAAAAACCTCACAGAATATTCCCAACAATTTTTGCTGGCAATTGAGGTCCATGGATGAAGAGAAAGAAGCATAAAAGGCAAAAGTTATTTTTTAAAAACCCAAATTTGTGTAGCTGGTAAAGATGTCAACATTTTTTTGGGGGGGGGGAATCTTGCCTATTTAAAAATGTTTAACATTATTCTCACCAAATAAATACAGAACTAAGCTCTTGCAGAAATATAATCCTTGTGGAAAATATAGATTTTTTTTCATATAGCTACTTACTTTTGGCTTAAATTAATTGCATATGTATGTGAAGTACGCAAATCTATATTTTAGAAACACATTTGATATATTAACCTCAGAATTTATATTTTAAATCTATGAACTTACATGTATGGGAAACATGCAATCCGTTTCAATGATACCACCAGATTACGCTTAAAGTCCCAATTTATGAAAACATCTTAAAGAAATGATGAAGAAGTTAAAATGAGAGAAGCAATATGGAATAGCGAAAAGAAAGTACGTGCATGACTCTGGACAGCCTAGATTTGAATCTTTGTTGCTCACTGTATAATATTTAACAAGTCCAATCCCTTCATACCAAAAACTGGATATAACGAATTCAGACGATATGAATGAATGACAGACATCATTCAGTAGGGTTAACGTCCACATGTTTGATATCAAGAACACTTCTAAATGTACCTCCCCACAGTTACAAATCAAAGAGAAAAGATAATTGTTCAGGAGATGTCTGGAAAATAAAGAATTCCTAATAAAACTCTAACATAACAGGAAAATGGAATGAAATGGATAGGTCAATGGTGCTATAGATATAAAATATAGATTATCAACTGTTTGCCTTAAAATAATTTGGGCTAAAAATGAAACTGTGTTCCTAAAGTGAAGTGTGAGTACATTTTAATATCTTACTCTGTCATCATTATTATATGGCATTTGAAGAGAAAAAGGATATAGAATTTGGAAATAAAGCAATAATTTTTCTTTAAGTTTGAGAAAATAATAATGTAATTCTCATCTCCCGGGGCTATTGTGGGGCTTAAATAAGTCGCAGCCTCTTCAAAAACATAGGTGTCCCTTCTTCCTTCTGTTCAAGGACTGTGTCTAATTCTTTATTCCCCAAGAGTGCCTAATACAATGCTTTGGACACAGTAGACATTCAGTAAATATTTGCTAAATAAAATCAATGTCTTGGAAATCATTTAACTATGTACATTATCTGTTTTCCTCCACGCTGAGAAAGAACCCCCCCTCCCCAAATCAGTCAAGTTAATCATTTCCCTTCACATAAAAACTGCATCTCAATTTCTTTTGGAGAACCTTACATTTTGAGTTTCTAAGAGCTTCTTTTAAATTATTTGTCGGACAGGGTTGGCAACCACATGGTTAAAAAGAAAAGGGATGCCAAAATTTAAGAAAAAGTAAAGCATATCATTTTAGTCGTGCTATTGCTGCAAAAGATTTCATACACTTGACCTTTGATGGATGTGTCATCTCTCCAAAGAGCTGTTCCCGATTCTATTCCAGAGTGGTATTTCCGAGACCAGAACCAGCTCGTGGAAAAAAAGAGTCCAATCAGGGAAGGGTGACTGGGCAGTTCTCAGCCCTTTTCCTTGGTGCTCCTCATTCCCCTGAGGGCACCAGTCCCTTAGTGTCCCCAGGGAGCCCCTCTCTGGAATATGGGCAGGGAGTGAAGGGAGTAGTGCACTCTCCCTTCCCCCACCCCCCATGGGTTAGAGGCAGACCATGTGCAAGGGCTCCACAGACATCAACTTTCATCCTTCCGACATTCCTGGTGGGAGCTCTCCTCTGTTTTATAGAAGAGAGACATTTGGGGTTCAAACACTTTCAATGATTCACACTCCTGTGTCACACGGACAGTAAGGACTAGACCTGTTATTTCCAAGATATAACTTATATACCATAAAATTCACCCTTTAAAAGTACGAGTCTGTGGTTTTCAGCAGATTTACAAAGCTGTGCAACCATTGCTGCTATCTAAGTTGAGGACATTTTTATTCCTCTAAAAAGAAACCCCATACCCATTAGTAGACGCTTCTCACCTTCCCTCCAGCCCTAGGTAACCACTAATGTATTTTTGTCTCTATGGATTTGCCTACCCTGTACTTTTCATATGAATGGAAACATATAATATATGGTCCTTTGTGACTGGCTTCTTTCACTAAGCATTAATGTTTTCAAGATCATTCACGTTGTAGTATGTGTCACTACTTTGTCCCTTTTTGCTAGCTGAATAATATTCTATTGTAAGAAAAACATACTTTTATTTTAAGTTTATTTATTTTGAGAGAGAGACAGCATGAGTGGGGGAGGGCAGAGAGCAAGAGCGAGAGAGAGAGAGAGAGAGAGAAAGAATCCCAAGCAGGCTCCATGTTGCCAGCACAGAGCCTGACGCAGGGCTCGAACTCATGAAATCGTGAGATCGTGAGCTGAGTGGAGACCAAGAGTCGGACGTTTAACCAACTGAACCACCCAGGCACCCCAGAAAAATATACTTTTAAAGCATTAAACTGTTAGACAAAACATGTCTGTGGTGATAAAGTTCAAATATGTTGTAGCAAGACATACAAATGGAAATGCCAGTTTTCAACTATCAGATTGGCTCCAATCTAAAAGTCTCTCAATACTCTGTGCTAGTCAGGCTGTACAAAAGTACCACTCAAATATTTCTGGGGCAAGGAGGGCAAGCTGTTTCATTCTTTTTTTGGGGGGGGTGGTTTGGTAATATCTATTAAAATGACAAATTCCCTTTCTGGGAATTCATTCTATAAGTACATCAGCACATATGGGAAATAATTTGTTTCAGCACAACTTGCCATAGCAAAAGACAGGAAACCCCCTACAGTCTGCTACTAGTGAACTGGTTAAACTAATCATGGTTGCATACCTGACAGCTATGAAAAAGAATGAGGAAGTTCTGTCCATACCTATATGAAGAGTTCTCTAAGATTCAGTCCTACTTGAAAGAATGAGGTGAAGAATGCTATGTATAGAAGGCTACGTCTTGTAAAAGAAGGGAGTCAAGTAGAATGTTTCTATTTATACTTTATAGGCATAAAGAAACTGGAAGGATCACAAGAAACTAGTAAAGGTGCTTCCCTGTTTGGTGGAAGAGGTGAGAACATTATGACTGGGAATGAGTTGGAAAAGACTTTTGGCTGCACATATACATGTCTAGGCTGTGGTGGGCAAGGTTCCGGAGTGTCCCGTCAAGTACCCTGTGTCCTGGTCACTCACTCAAGCACTAGTCTACCTACTGTTGTGAAAGGACTTCACAGAGGGAATGAAGGCTGTGAATCAGCTCATCTTAAAGTAGGGAGAGCGATCTGAATGGGCCAGCGTATCACGCGCGCCCTTGAAAGCAGGAACCAAAATGGCCAACAACCGGAAGGAGAGCCCAGATTACTGACACCTAGATTCCGGCCTTGTGAGCCCCTGAGCAGAGAAAGCAGCCGAGCCAGCTTAGCCTTCTGACCCGCAGCACTGTGAGGACTTGTGCCTTCTGAAGCTGTCCTGTTTGTGGTGATATGTTACAGCGGCAATAGAAAACGAATTCATAGATGGCTGTCTTGCTTGTCTTGTTCATATAAATAAAGAGTTAAAGTTAATGGAACTCCAAACGGACCTCACTAAGATCACCGAACATAAGGTTAATTTTCCAGGAGCGTAACTATCTAGTCAAAAGTTCATGGTAGTTTTCTTTGTTTTGTGTGCCTACACTTAAACAATTTTAGTCTGAAAACTGCAATTTTGATAAAGATCCCTTGGGAAGCAAGTCTGTCTTGTAAAATCTGAATAGCTGTCTTGTGTTCCCAAGACTCTCTGTGCCCTAAATTTAGAGTCTTCTCTAAAGACTAAAGGACCAGGATATAAACACAGTTTATTTAATTCTTAGAAAGTTAGTTAAAACTGATTAAATTAAATTGATAGACACTAAAGAGGCAGACGCTTGGCTTAAAGGAGAATGTTTGCCTTGTCTAATTGAAATGTCCAAAGGTTAAGCCTGTACTTTGTCTAACCTTTAACTACACGATTCTTCTCTTTGTTACTGGGTATGTTCCAGAGCTTTGCAAAAGGAGTTTATTGTTCTTACATGGAAAAAATGATCAAATAAGTGATCTTTAATACAGAATTAAGATGAGAGTTCTAAGGACACAATTTCTCTTTATTATCCTTTAGCTATTTGTAGCAAAAAAAAAAAAACTGTGTATGAAAACAAAAACCATGCAAAATTAACAGCCTTATGTGAGAAAAAGCAAAAATGTATTTCCTTTCTAATCTGTTGGAAAAGTTAACTTAATCTCACTGTTAAAAAAAATCTACCAATTAATCTCATTGTTATGCAAAATCCACTTCCTTTCAAAACCATCTTTCCTCTTCCAACACCTGTGTCCACTTCTTGCTACTGACTTCTGGCTAATATATACCTCAGTGGTTCTCAACTTTGCCCCATGAGGCAACATCTGGACAACAACATTTTGGGTTGTTACAACTAGGAAAGTGATACTGGCATTTAGTGAGTAGAGGCCAGGGGTGTTGTTGAACATCCTACAGTGCACAAGACAGCCCCATAACAGAAAATTATCTGCCCCCCCGCCAATGCTAATAGTGCCAATGTTGAGAAATCCTGGTCTAGATGAATCTAAAAGGATAGGTCAGTAATGAATAAAGTAGGTGATACTCTCCGATTAGGAGAAGTAGTGAAAGCCACGTTAGTATAGTATTGTTTTTAAAGAGAGGAAGGAAAGGAAAGGAAGGAATGAAGTTCCTTCTTTCAAAGTTTCCCAATAACTGAATTGAGTATTGTTTTAAAATGTAAATTTATTAAAAGTAATATTTAAAGTTCAGTTTCTCAATCACACGAGCCACATTTCAAGGGATCAGAAGCCACATATGACAAGTGACTACCAGGTTGGGAGCGTATTCCAATATTCAGACAATATTCCTGGAACACAGATAGCATTTAATACACGGGAAGAAAAAAGGGTAGGGAGGGATTGACAAATGCCTACGATAAGCAAATGGAAAGAGGCGGCAAAACCAAGTGATCAGAGAGAGGAGATGACATGGAAAACAGAGAATCACAAAGATAAATAGACAGTTCTAAGGAAAACTTAGTCAGCAAAGTAGACTGCTATGGAGCAGACACACTGAGTGATCACTAAAGAAAGGAAGGCATGAGTGTCACTGTAGTATATCATGGGTGATGTCCAAGACAGAAGCTTGAAGTGAACAGGGGAGTTTTAAGGAAGATCTCCAGGCTCGAGGGGGTAGGAACAGATTTTTGCTTTTATTTATTTAGGTTTATTTTATTTGTTATTTCTTACTTTTTTTTGGTTTATGACAGGAGAAATGGAGAATGTGGTCATGGTGATAGAACGACCACCAAGCAGTGTCAAAAATATCGTTCTGCAAAAAAATTCTCCTCTGAAATACTCAGAATTGCAAGTGTAATTTTAGAAAATGTTCACAATTTCAAGCAATCACATTTAAAGAGGCATTTGTCATGTATGACATTTAAAGTGAGGTATGAACTATCTCATAAAAAAAGGAGAAACAATCTAGCACAATGGGGACACTCTTCCCTCATTGTTCCTCTTACATCCAGTTGTAAAAGCTGGTTCATGAAATTAAAAGAAAAAAAAAAAGGCAATCCAATCTAAACAACGAGTCGACTGAGGTGAGGGGAATGTGGAAAGGAGAGAGTTTTAGTTAAAATGGTGTCTGGCATGAAGAGAATCAATTGGTAAACTTTTTTTTTTCACTTTTCGGATGCTTTTTCTGAACGGAATAAAAAGCTTAAGTCTGATCTTCCCATTTGAAACCGAAATGGATTTGACATCACAACTATTTTTTTGACTAAACCATAGGGAAAAAAAATTAATTCAACTGCTTGCTTCCTTCATCTTGGACTGGACTGTGAACGGTCATGCCCAGCGCGAGAAGTCATTCCTTCGCACGGAATCTGGGCCGCTCCTGCGGCCCCACACAGCCCTGGAGTGGCATGCTCTTTGGCTCCATGGAATGGAACTGAAAGCTGGACGGTCAGTACAGGGCAGCGGACACGAGCTGCTCACACAACAACTTCTCCCTTTTGGAAGGTACAACTACCAGAAACAATCACAGATTTCGAATTTCTGGGACGGAGTCTTCTCAACCCATCTCCAAAAAGGGAACACTTTTGCCCAGACCCTGGATATAATTTGGTTCTAGCATTCTCCTGGCTTTCAGAGAATCTAGCTGAGTCAGATCTAACAAATAGCATAATGCATGCACTGTCTTTAAAGTCTCTGACATTGATTTTGTACTCTGCGACTTTGCTGAATTCATGTATCGGTTCTAGCAGTATTTTGGTGGAGTCTTTCGGGTTTTCCGTGTAGAGTATCCTGTTGTCTGCAAAAAGTGAAAGTTTGACTTCTTCTTTGCTAATTTTGATGCTTTTTATTTCATTTTGTTGTCTGACTGCTGAAGCTAGGACTTCCAACACTATGTTAAGCAATGGTGGCGAAAGTGGACATCCCTGTCGTGTTCCTGATCTCAGGGGGAAGGCTCTCAATTTCTCCCAACTGAGGATGATATTAGCTGTGGGCTTTTCATATATGGCTTTTATGATGTTGAGGTATGATCCTTCTATCCCAACTTTCTCGAAGGTTTTTATTAAAGAAGGATGTTGTATTTTGTCAAGTGCTTTTTCTGCATCTGTTGACAGGAGCCTAAATGTCCATCGACTGAGGAATGGATAAAGAAGATGGGGTTTATATATACAATGGAATACTACTTGGCAATGAGAAAGAATGAAATCCTGCCATTGGCAGCAACATGGATGGAACTGGAGGGTATTATGCTAAGTGAAATAAGTCAGGCAGAGAAGGACAGATAACATATGTTTTCACTCAAATGTGGATCTTGAGAAACTTAACAGAAGACCATGGGGGTAGGGAAGGGGAAAAAACAGTTACAAACAGAGAGGGAGGGAGGCTAACCATAAGAGACTCTTAGATCCAGAGAACAAACTGAGGGTTGATGGGGGATGGAGGAGAGGGGAAAATGGGTGATGGGCATTGAGGAGGGCACTTGTTGGGATGAGCGCTGGGTGTTGTATGTAAGCCAATTTGACACTAAATTATATTAGAAAATAAATCAATCAATAAATAAAAGGCAAAAAAAAAAAAAAAAAAAAAGAAAGGTCTCTGACATGCCAGCTCAGAGGCTAGAACTGAAGCCCAATTCCATAGGCATTTCAGCCTCCGTGGGTTGGTTAGCTTTGCCCTGGGTTATAGTGGCTCATCCTAAATAAGTTTACATGGAGGGGTCCATCTGACAGATCGGAATATTCTTTGTAACTCCTGGGAACTAAATAAAGACATCGCCCTTCTGACGTGAGGCCTGTAGTATCTTCCACGTAAAGGGAGAACATTCTATTACTCTTGGTGACAAAAGTAGATACCACATAGAAGATAGTCACATAAACAATTCTACTTTCAATTCGTTGGTAGCTGAATGGCCCACCATGCTCTACGCTCCTCAGTCTGTCTCCCCCCTCCCCTCCCGCTCCCTCTTCAAGACTTTGACTTGACACATACTTGTGTCTCTCTAATCCCTCCCTACCCGCTACCTCGTCCAACATTTCAGAAGGACGCTGCAGGATCTTGGCATTTAACTTGTGAAAAGTCGCCAGGCCTAACTGTATCAATGCCCCTACTGAATGCTCATACAATGAAATGAGAGTTTAGTATGAAAAACCCCGTTGCTTTTCGTAAATGCTGCGATAACACTCATTACATCAATACAGAGCAAAAGAAAGGAGCTCAGACTTAATCCGTTTTAATCTCGGTTATTTCCTAATATAAAAGACTGTAGGCCTTTTCACATTCTTTTGGGAGGATTAGTGAAGGCAAACATGAATAACAAATTGACATTTCTGAGTTCTGGAAGAGCCAAAAGCAATCCAAAAGGAAGGCGGACAGATCAAATTTCTGAACAGAATTATTTTTCTAAGCAGAGTTTAAAAGTTAACATTAGGAACAAATGTTAAACAGCTCTGCACAGTTATTTTTCTTTACCTGGAACACATTTCGCCAAACAGTTAAACTGACAAGTTAGAAAGACACATCTTGATGCTATAGAGACAAAGAAACGTTGTCTATGTGACAGGCATAATAAGAGAATTTTTTTCAGAGAAGAGTTTCTTGCATAACAATTTTTATATTCCTCTAGTCCTTTCATTGTCAGAGGTATTCTAAAACTAATGGCATCGATTATTGTTTAGGGAGGAATATGTTGATTCCCATCAGATCACTGAATATTGGTGTTCAAAGAGATTTTGAAACGATGTACTTTTGCCTCTTCGTTTTGTGAATGAGGAAAACAGATCTAGAAACAGTCTCCAAGCCAGCCACTGCCACAAAGTCAGAGATCCATGACAATTCAGGACTAGGACCTTGGCTTCCGATGACTCATCCAACGATCTTTTCATTTATCATTGTCCCGCTCCTAGAGAAGATTGTATTTTATTATTGTATGGCATTAACTTGCTCCTCCATTGTAACCCCACTGCAGTTTGCTTTGACGTATCTTGAATCGAAATAGAAAGAACAGAGTAATTCTTGTGGCCCCACTTGTCTTAATGCCCACAAGGTCACTGAGAAGTGCCGGAAGGGCCGGCGCCACCCAAACCCTTTGATAGCAATTCAGATCTAACCGATAGTATTCTAAAGTGAAAGAATCCTGATGTGGGGGTTCAGTCGAAACCAGGATTTTTCAACCTCGGCACTACTGACTCTTGGGGCTGAACGATGCTTTGTTAAGTGCCTTTCACCCACTGGATTGCCAGTAGCCCCCAGCCCTGAGCTGTGATGACCAAAAATGCCTTCAGACATTCCGGATGCCCCTTTGGGGTTAAATCGCCCCGGGTAGAGAACCACTAGTCTAAATCCTCCAGCGCCTATATATAAGCCTTGACACAAAATAGGAACAAAAGCAGAGATGAAGAGTACGATAAAAAGGAACTCACTGGCACTTCTGACTATGAACCGTCCTTGGCTCTAAAGCCATTTCAGTGTTTCAGTGAAGAAAAAGGCAAGTTGTTGTTTTTTTTAAATTTTTTTTAATGTTTATTTATTTTTGAGATAGAGAGAGACAGAGCATGAGTGGGGGAGGGGCAGAGAGAGAGGGAGACACAGAATTCGAAGCAGGCTCCAGGCTCTGAGCTGTCAGCACAGAGCCCGGACACGGGACTCGAACTCACAGACCGCGAGATCATGACCTGAGCCGAAGCCAGACGCTCAACCAACTGAGCCACCCAGGCGCCCCAAGGAAAGTTGTTTTAATGAACCCTATGCCTTTCCTCACTCCCACCACACTTCGGCCTTCAAGTGTGTTTTTGTTGCCGTGAAAACAGAGCCTGCCTGTTTGTAATTATAATATTCTGAAGCAAATTTTGGAAAGAACCAATTGGTGCGCTTCCAATCTCCAACTCTCTCTCTCTCTCCTCGTCTCCCTTCCTCAGCCAGGAGTTTGGAGAGAGGAAAGGAAGGAGAGGAGGCTTCGAGTGCTCAGCTCTGACTTGGTTCCAAGGCCTGCACTCAGCGCTGGCTTCTCAGGTTTCTAGAACCTGCCGCCCGAACCTTCAGACATCACCTTGGCTCTGCCCTGACTTCGGGCCACGACGAAGTTCTCATTTGCTCAGCGTTTTCGCCTAAGACTACAGACTTTGGCGAGAGACAGTCGGGACTCAATGAGAGTGACGTGGTGAAGCGGGGGAGGGGAGAAGCAGTTACCCACTGTTCATCAGAATGAGTTACGATCTTTTACTCACAGCTCGGGCTACTTCTCTGGATAGGTCAGTGATGGCCACGCTGTAGAAATTTGATAGAAATGCTTAATAGATGTGATGTGTACACAGTTTCTTCTCTTTTTATAGATTGAGATATAAACAATAAAATGCTCGAATCTGAAGTGTCAAGCTCCATGAATTTTTACCTATTTGTACGTTTGTGCAACTGCCTCCCAGATGAAGATATACGATATTTCCATTTCCCTAGAAGGCTTCCCTGCCCCCACCCAGTTCATACCTATCCCCCAACTTCCAAGACGAGTGTTATTCTGATTTCTATCAGTGAAAATTGGTTTTATCTGTTTTTTTTAGCTTATAAATTAAGTTGCACAAAATACACTCTCTGCGCCTTTTTATCACGCAATATTTTTCTAAAGTTCATGCATATAGTTTTGCGTGCCAGCAGTTTGTTCTTTTTGTTGCTATATAGTATTCCACCATGTCAATATCCCCGTTAATAGATATTTGGGCGGTTAAAACGTATTTAGGGACCATCATGAATAATGCAGCAAAGAAAAAGCATGTAAGTCACTGTTTGGATATAGGCACTTGTTTTCCCTGAGTGTTTAACTAGGAATGGAATTCTAATATTAACAAACAGAACATATCAATCATTAAACTGAAATTTTTCTCTCAATAGAAAGACTTAAAGGATGCTAGGACTATCACCCATTTACTTGGCATAATGGAGAAAGAGATGAACCTTTTCCATTCACAAATCAGGAAAAACACACTAACGCGGCTAACAGTAGAGTGAATGCGGAATTTGTCCTGAAAGTGAGAAACTTTCTGACTGAAGGGGGGACTATTAATATTTGCACTGGGGCCACGTAACCCAGACTTTCCTGAGAAAACTGCATCACGCGGTCACTCAAGCAAATTCTGACCGAGGAGACAGGCGCTAGGGCCGGGTAGCTAAAGCCGGCGTCGGAATTCACTTCCTTTTTGACCTTGGCTGACTTGTTTAAACCCTCGCTCTTTAATCATGACATTGGTCAGAATCCTCTCCACCCAAATGTTAGAAATACTCCGTAAGGTCTGGGGCAACATGGCGGAGGAGTAGGGGGCTCCAGTATCTCGCTTGCCCTTTAAAGGGGGACGACTGAAACCACTGTCCCTCTCTCAACTCCAAAAATCGGGGGGAAAAGGTGCTAGAGCTGACAAGAAACTAAGGCGGAAACAGACACGGCCCAACTAAACCGTGAGTTTAATCTGGGTCGGATAAAACGAACTCGAACTCGGGAAGTTGAGCTGAGGGGAGGGTGAGCGTCTTCGGAGATAGCTGGGAAAGTGCCGATCGAACAACATCTGAACGAGAGGGCCAGAGCGGGTGAGACTGCGACCATCCAGCCCCTAAATGCAGGGCTTTTGAAGAGAAGTTCAGTGGCAAACAGCAGCAATCCCCGCGCGCTGCTGGGACCGCACCAACCCCGTCCTGAGCCACTGGGACGCGCGCGGGAGGGACTGGCAGCGGGGACGCAGGCGGCGCCGCCTGCGGAGCACCTCTAACCCCGGCACAATTATAACGAAATCGGGGGGTGGCAGACGGCCGCACCACCGCGCCACCCTCGCCCAGCGCCTCCGGGGCGCGCGCGCTGCTGGGACAGGCAGGGGGAACCCAGGCGGCGGCTCCTGCGGAGCACCTCTAACCCCCGCACAGTTACAGCCAAATCAGGGGGTAGCAGACGGCCGCGCCACCGCGCCACCCTCGCCCAGCGCCTCCGGGGCGCGCGCGCTGCCGGGACAGGCAGGGGGGACTCAGGCGGCGGCTCCTGCGGAGCACCTCTAACCCCCGCACAGTTACAGCCAAATCGGGGGGTAGCAGACGGCCGCGCCACCGCGCCACCCTCGCCCAGCGCCTCCGGGCACGCACGCCGCAGGGACCCAGGCAGCCCCAGGCGCGGCTCCAGTAAACCACACTAGGCTGGCGTGGGCGGTGGAGAGAGAACAGAAATAAAGGGGCGAATAAAGCCTCCAGGACTGGTGGCGCGGGTCTGGAGAGACGCCATTGTTGTCTCACAAGCCAGGAAGTCACCCCAGAAGCCATCCCTGCAGCAGTGGAGGCCGGACCCGCCTACACTAAACCACGCCCCTCCCAAACTATCAGCAGGAGCGACTGATCCAAGTGGAGATTGCTGCCTGGAGTAACGCCAGTCATTTCTTCTTTTTAAATTTATCCCTCCCTTTCTCACTCCTACCGATCCCCATCCCTGAGCTGGTCATCCAGGGTACTGACTGGCTTAATCATTTTTTTCGTTCTTTTTGTTTTTTGTTTTTTTGTTTTTTGTTTGTTTGTTTGTTTGTTTTGTTTGGGTTTTTTTTTGTTTTGTTTTTTGTTTTTTGTTTTTGTTTTGTTTTTTAACCCACTCTTCGAGGACATGTCCTACAACCTCTTCTTTACTTCCCTAGCCCTTTTTCTGGAATAACCAGGCCGTATAAGTTCATCTAGACGACATCGATCTTTATTCCTTTTCCCTCGCACCTGTCCTTATTCTGATTTCTATCAGTCTGGATTAAACCCTTTAGTCGCTCTACCTGGGCAAAGTCCATTTCCTTCTTCTCCCTGCACCAGTCATTATTCTGTCTATATATGCTCTGCCACCAGCACACTACATACCCTGTCCTTAACGTGTAGCGGTTACTTCAGGACATTGCCCTCAGAGAGTCACTTGTTATTTTTTTCTGTTGTGAACTGCTTGTCTGGACCATTTGTCGGTACGTTTGAGTATTTCTGTGTTCTGTGTGTCTGTCAGTTTTCCTTTCCAGGGCAACTTCAAGAAACAACCCATAACACATCCAGCCAAAATGACGAGACGGAAGAATTCTCCTCAAAAGAGTCTACAAGAAGTAGTGACAGCTCAAGAATTAATGAAAACAGATATAAGCAACATAACAGAACTTGAATATAGAATGTTAATCATAAAACTAATTGCTGGCCTTGAAAAAAGCTTAGGTGAATGCAAGGAGTCCCACGAGGCAAAGTTCAAAGACCTTAAAAACGGTCAAGAAGAATTAAAGAAGACATTGGAAGAAATACAGGGGAAACTGGAAGCAGCCACAGCACGGATTGAAGAGGTAGAGGAAAGAGTTAGTGCCTTAGAAGACAAAATCATTGAAAAAGAGGAAGCAGATAAAAAGAGAGAGAAGCTAATCCAGGAACAGGAAAGGAGAATTCGAGAGCTGAGCGATGCAGTCAAAAGAAACAATATCCGTATCATAGGAGTTCCAGAGGAAGAAGAGAGAGAGAAAGGAGTCGAAGGGGTTCTGGAACAAATCATTGCTGAGAACTTCCTCAACATGAGAAAGGAAACGGGCATGGAAATCCAAGAGGCACAGAGAACTCCCCTCAGACGTAACTTGAATAGACCTTCTGCACGGCACATCATAGTGAAGCTGGCAAAATACAAAGATAGGGAGAGAATCCTGAAAGCAGCTAGGGACAAAAGAACCCTAACATACAAAGGGAGACCTATAAGGGTAGTAGCAGACTTATCTACGGAAACTTGGCAAGCCAGAAAGGAATGGCAGGATATCTTCAATGTGATGAGCAAGAAGGACATGCAACCAAGAATTCTGTATCCGGCTAGTCTGTCATTCAGAATAGAAGGAGAGATCAAGGTTTTTCCCAACAAACAAAAACTGAAAGAATTTATCACAAATAAGCCAGCACTGCAAGAGATCCTGAGGGGCATTCTATGAAAATAAGGAGGCAAAGAACACAAACTACCAGAGACAGCCTTACAAACATGAAACTTACAGATAATACAGTGACTGTAAGCCCATATTTTTCAATATTAACACTGAATGTAAATGGACTAAATGCGCCAATCAAAAGACACAGGATAACAGAATGGATTAAAAAACAAGACCCATCTATTTGCTGTCTTCAAGAAACTCATCTTAAACCTGAAGACACCTTCAGATTGAAAGTGAGGGGATGGAGAACTATCTACCATGCTACTGGAAGTCAGAAGAAAGCCGGAGTAGCCACACTTATATCAGACAAATTAGACTTTAAAATGAACGATGTAATAAGAGATGAGGAAGGACATTATATAATAGTCTCAGGAACCATCCAGCAGGAAGAGCTAACAATTGTAAATATCTACGCACCGAATTCAGGGGCACCCAAATTTGTAAAACAACTAATTACAAACATTAGCAACCTCATCGATAAAAATGTCCTAATAGTAGGGGATCTCAACACTCCACTCTCAGCATTGGATAGATCAACAAAACAGAAAATCTCCGCAGAAACAATAGCCCTGAATGACACATTAGGACAGATGGGCCTCACAGACATCTTTAGGGTCCTTCATCCAGAAGCAAAGGAATTTACGTTCTTCTCATCTGCACACGGCACATTTTCCAAGATAGACCACATTCTGGGGCACAGGGAAGCTCTGAATAAATATAAAAGAATTGAGATCACACCGTGTACACTGTCAGACCACAATGCTTTGAAACTTGAAATCAACCACAGGAGAAAGCCTGGAAAATATTCAAGAACATGGCGGCTAAGAAATAACCTACTAAAAGATGACTGGGTCAACCAAGCCATCAGAGAAGAAATTAAAAAATATATGGAAACAAATGAAAATGAAAATACAACAATCCAAACGCTCTGGGATGCAGCAAAGGCAGTCCTGAGAGGGAAATATATTGCAATCCAGGCCCATCTCAAGAAACAAGAAAAATCAATAACACAAATTCTAACAGCACGCCTAAAGGAACTAGAAGCAGATCAACTAAAACAACCCAAGCCCAGCAGAAAGAGAGAAATAACAAAGATCAGAGCTCAAATTAACCATATGGAGACAGAAAAGGTAGTGGAACAGATCAATGAAACCAAAAGCTGGTTCTTTGAAAAAATAAACAAAATAGACAAACCTCTAGCCAGGCTTCTCAAAAAGAAAAGAGAGAGAACTCAAATAAATAAAATCGTGAATGAAAAGGGAGAAATTACAACCAATCCCTCAGAGATACAAGCAATCATCAGAGAATACTATGAAAAATTATATGCCACCAAACTTGGCAATCTGGAAGAAATGGACAGCTTCCTAAATAGCCACACACTACCAAAACTCAAACTGGAAGAAATAGAAAATTTGAACAGACCCATAACTAGTGAAGAAATAGAATCCGTTATTAAAAACCTCCCAGCAAATAAAAGCCCTGGACCAGATGGCTTTCCTGCGGAATTTTACCAGACATTTAAAACAGAGTTAATTCCTATCCTCCTCAAGCTGTTCCAAAAAATTGAAACGGAAGGAAAACTCCCGGACTCATTCTATGAAGCCAGCATCACTTTGATTCCCAAACCAGATAGAGACCCAGCAAAGAAAGAAAATTACAGGCCAATATCCCTGATGAATATGGATGCAAAAATTCTCAACAAGATACTAGCAAATCGAATCCAACAGCATATAAAGAGAATTATCCACCATGATCAAGTAGGATTCATCCCTGGGTTGCAGGGCTGGTTCAATATTCGCAAATCAATCAACGTGATACATCACATCAACAAAAGAAAAGATAAGAACCATATGATCCTGTCAATAGATGCAGAAAAAGCATTTGACAAAATACAGCATCCTTTCTTAATAAAAACTCTCGAGAAAGTCGGGATAGAAGGAACATACTTAAACATCATAAAAGCCATATATGAAAAGCCCACAGCTCATATCATCCTCAATGGGGAAAAACTGAAAGACTTCCCCCTGAGATCAGGAACACGACAGGGGTGTCCACTCTCGCCACTGCTATTTAACATAGTGCTGGAAGTCTTAGCATCAGCAATCAGACAACAAAACAAAATAAAAGGCATCAAGATTGGCAAGGAGGAAGTCAAACTTTCACTTTTTGCAGATGACATGATACTTTACATGGAAAACCCGACAGAATCCACCAAAAGCCTACTAGAACTGATTCATGATTTCAGCAAAGTTGCAGGATACAAAATCAATGTACAGAAATCGGTGGCATTTCTATACACCAACAATGAAGCAGCAGAAAGAGAAATAAAGAAGCTAATCCCTTTCACAATTGCACCAAAAACCATAAAATACTTAGGAATAAACCTAACCAAAGATGTGAAAGACCTCTACACTGAAAACTATAAAAAACTTATGAAGGAAATTGAGGAAGACACAAGGAAATGGAAAAACATCCCATGCTCATGGATTGGAAGAATAAATATTGTCAAAATGGCAATACTACCCAAAGCAATCTACACATTCAATGCAATCCCAATCAAAATTGCACCAGCATTCTTCTCAAAGCTAGAGCAAACAATCCTAAAATTTGTATGGAACCACAAAAGACCTCGAATAGCCAAAGTAATACTGAAGAATAAAACCAAGGTGGGAGGCATCACAATCCCAGACTTTAACCTCTACTACAAAGCGGTGGTCATCAAGACTGTATGGTATTGGCACAAAAACAGACACATAGACCAATGGAATAGAATAGAAAACTCAGAAATGGACCCGCAAGTATATGGCCAACTAATCTTTGACAAAGCGGGAAAATGTATCCAATGGAAAAAAGACAGCCTTTTTAACAAATGGTGCTGGGAGAATTGGACAGCAACATGCAAAAGAATGAAACTAGACCACTTTCTTACACCACTCACAAAAATAAATTCTAAATGGATAAAAGATCTGAATGTGAGACAGGAAACCGTCAAAATCCTAGAGGAGAAAACAGGAAAAAGCCTCTTTGACCTAAGATGCACAAATTTCTTACTCGACACGTCTCCAAAGGCAAGAGAATTAAAAGCAAAGATGAACTATTGGGACCTCATCAAGATAAAAAGCTTCTGCACGGCAAAAGAAACAACCAACAAAACGAATAGGCAACCAACGGAATGGGAAAAGATCATCGCAAATGACATATCGGATAAAGGACTAATATCTAAAATTTATAAAGAACTTACCAAACTCCAAACCCGAAAAACAAACAACCCAGTGAAGAAATGGGCGGAAGATATGAATAGACACTTCTCCAAAGGGGACATTCAGATGGCCAACAGACACATGAAACGATGCTCAATGTCACTCATCATCAGGGAAATACAAATCAAAACTACACTGAGATACCACCTCACACCAGTCAGAGTGGCTAAAATGAACAAATCAGGAAACTATAGATGCTGGCGAGGATGTGGAGAAGTAGGCACCCTCCTACACTGTTGGTGGGAATGCAAACTGGTGCAGCCACTCTGGAAAACGGTGTGGAGGTTCCTCAAAAAAATGAAAATAGAGCTACCCTATGACCCAGCAATAGCCCTGCTAGGAATCTACCCAAGAGACACAGGAATGCTGATGCATAGGAGCACGTGTACCCCAATGTTCATAGCAGCACTTTCGACAATAGCCAAATCATGGAAAGAGACCAAGTGCCCATCAACTGACGAATGGATAAAGAAGTTATGGTACTTATATACAATGGACTACTACGTGGCAATGAGAAAAAATGAAATCTGGCCATGTGTAGCAACATGGATGGAACTGGAGGGTATTATGTTAAGTGAAATAAGTCAGTCAGAAAAAGACAGATACCATATGTTTCCACGAATAGGTGGACTTTGTGAAACTAAGCAAAAACCAGGGGGAGGGGAAGAGGGGAAAGAAAAAAAAGACACAGAGAGGGAGGGAGATAAAACATAAGAGACTCTCAAAGACTAAGAAAAAACTGAGGGTGAGGGGGATGAGGGAGGGGGGAGAGGGGGTGATGGGCATTAAAAAGGGCACATGTTGGGATGAACACTGGGTGTTATATGTAAACCAATTTGAAAATAAACTATTATAATAAAAAAAAAAAAAAAAAAAAAAAAAAAAAAAAAAAAGAAATACTCCGTAAGTGGCAACTCGTAAATCATAACCGTCACATGCAATCGAGCCGCCTAGGAAGGACGGAAGGCTGGAACGCAGACATCCCGGGTTGAGACACGCTTTCAAGAGCTTGGCTACACCTGCGCCTAGAGCGCCTCTCAATTAATTTATGAGGTTCTCTCTCCCCTTTCAGTTTCTCTTCCGCTTCTGAATACATTCTGACTTAAGAGTAAGTTCAGGCTAGCCACACATGCTCTGTGTTATTTTACTGAAAAGAAGTGAGCCGCAAATTACATCGACTGTTGCGACACACTTGGCAGGATCTTCCTTCTTTGTGCTTCGGTCGCCGGACTCCCTGTGTGATGAGAAGCCCAGTGTGACAGTGCCTGAAATCTTCACTAAATCGAGTCCCACGAAATTGTTTCATCAAGCTGACTCCCAACGCTGGGTGGAAGGGGGCTGGAGTCACCCTACGGAAGCCGATGCTCTCAGGCTTACGTGAGAGACAGTCTCTACCACGTTCAGAAGTTTGCCAACAACACGAGACAATGAAGTCGCAATGCTTTCCGAATAGGAGTGGCGGCCAGTTTTCACAGGCATTTACAACTACGGGTGTCAGAACACGGGTAGAAAACAGGGAGTGTTCCTTGGAAGGAAAAACAGTACATACTGGCGACATGCAGAACATACTCAGATTCGCTGCACTGACACGGTTGGTCGCATGGGAAGAATAAAGTTAAGTGGGATAAGGACGGTCTGATACCAAGGACATCGTGCTCCCCTCCCGCAGTAAAGCAGCCATTCCGATGGAGATCACTGGGAGTCACAGCCTGTTACGAAATTAGAGGTGAGGACAAGGACTAGAAATATAGTCCGAGAGTAGAGAGCTACAACGATATTTACAACATGAATTCTTTGTGGACAAATCCTTATTTTATAAAAGTCACCCTCATCTTAATGCTAAGTTCATCTCTTCTGAGAAAGTATGAAACGTGTTTGGCTGAGTCTATGCCTTCTAGACGATATCTAAAAATTAACCGGTGTGGTCATTTTTTAATATTTAAAAAAAATCTATATCTACGCTAACACGCGACCCAGTGATCACAGTCCTAGGCACCTACCTCAGAGAGATGAAAATTTATGGCCACACAGAAACCTGTGTATGAATGTTCACAGCAGCTTTATTCATAAGAGTGAAAAAGTACAAACAACCCAAACATCGGCAACTGACGAATAAACACGCTAGGGCGGCCATACCATGGAATACCACTTAGCAGTCATCCTCACCATCTCTTGATATGCGCAACAATCTGGGTGGCTCTGAGATAATCTAAGTGGAGAAAAAGACAATCTCAAAAGGCCACATACTGTATGATCCCATTTATATAAAATTATCCCAAGTGCGAAATTATAGAGATGCCGAACAGATTAGCGGTTGCCAAAGGCTGGAGGTGGTTAGGGGGAGTGGGTGTGACTGAGTGGGTAGCATGAGGGAGCCCTGTGGTCGGGGAACAGTTGTGTATCTTGATTGTGGTGGTGGTCACACAAATTTCTGCATGCGATAGAATGGAACAGAACTATATACCGTACCAATGTCAAATGCATCACTTTGACATTGTAGCGTATTTACAGAAGATAGAACCGCTGGAGGAAACTGGGCACGCGGCACATGGGAAGTCTGTACTATTTACAGCTGCCTGTAAATCTAGTTATTTCAAAGTAGAAACATATTTAGAAAGCAACAGCCACATCTATGTCTGAACCTACACACATGCGTCTTACCGTCTACCTTTTCAGGGATGTTACCTCCCAGAAAAAAAATCCTTCCTAAGGTCAATCTTCCTAAGTAAAAACTAAAATCATCATTAATAGCAAAGGGAAAAGTTGACGGGGCACCTGGGTGGCTCAGTCGGTTAAGCGTCCGACTTTGGCTCAGGTCATGATCTCGCAGTTCGTGGGTTCGAGCCCTGCATTGGACTCTGTGCCGACCGCCCAGAGCCTGGAGCCTGCCTCAGATTCTGTGTCTCCTTCTCTCTCTGTTCCTCCCCCATCTGTTCTCTGTCTCTCAAAAATAAATAAACATTAAAAAAATTATAAAATAGCAAAGGGAAAAGTTTTGAGGCATTTCTGACAATCAAATTTAACCTATTTATGCTAAACCAACGCCAAGTCATATTAAAATGAACCCAGTCATGTCAATATTTAACACAGGTTGTTACAACATGACATAACAAGGAAATGTCTTTTAATTCCTAACAGCATTGTCTATGCATATATATCCCCTCTTTCCTGGCAGTTATGTATGGTGCACGGAAGCCCATAACTAAAATGCATGCATTTTTGCTCACTGTTCAAGTAATTGCACATTTAATTAAAAAATAAAAAGAAGGATGCCTGGGTGGCTCAGTTGGTTAAGCGGCTGGCTCTTGGTTTCGGCTCAGGTCGTGATCTCACGGTTTGTGAGTTCTGGCTCTCCACTTTCAGTGCAGAGTCTGCTTAGAATTCCCTCTCTCTCTCTCTCTCTCTCTCCCTCCCTCCCTCCCTCTCTCCCTCTCTCTCTATCCCTCCCCTGCTCGCTTGCTCACTCTCTCTCCCAAAAATAAATAAAAACTTAAAAAAATAAAAAATAAAAAGAATAACAATGACAAAACTATCAGTGATGACTATATGGATGGTACCTGAAATCATCATTACTCCAAACTAGAAACCTAGGCATTTTCTTGGAGGAAGAGACAGCAGAAGTCACCAGCTGTCACGTGCCTGCTCGTCTCCCACAGTATCCAGCTACCCGGAAGGCAGGCTGAATCTAGCCCAGTCTTCTCGAATGTCAGGAAATGGTCACAAATGTAAGAGAAGTATTACACCACACTCTGAAAAGTCCAATTCTTGTAACCTGAAGGGCAGAAACTGGAAAGAAGACAGGCTGAGAACGTATATACCTAAATCTTCAAGGTAACTTGCAACAGGATGCTAAAATTAAGAGGAAGTTTGTTCTTCGTATATTTTTTACATACTCAACGTTCATCGTTTACTTAGAAAATCACTTTTAAAAATACGTATCTGCCCCACACGCGTGTGTATGTACGTGCACACACATATACGTGCATATGCACCTGTAAATGGTAACGTGAACCGAGGGTCCTTGATCTGAGATGACCTCGTGATAGACAGTTCTGCTCCTTCCAGACCTCCTGAGGTCCCTTTCAGTCTGTTCGGGCCACCTCCCCGGGTTCTGGAATATTTTGGCCTCCGGGGACTTTACCTGGCACTGCCCTTGGGCTATAGAAGCAACTCGGGCTGCGCCACAACCTGACGTACTTGGGAGCTGACCCTTAGCTCATGACTAACAGGAGGGGAGCACGAAAAGGCACCAGAGGAGCCGGCGACCTCTGAGGTATAACCTGTTCTCCGGGGCTATTCTTTGGGGTACGGGGGCAGGGGGAGGGGAGGATTTTGCTGGACGGGGCATCCCTGCCTGCCTTTCGGCCTTGCCGCCTGCTCTGCTTCCTTGACCTGCCCCACCTGCGAGCATTTTCTTCATCGTTCACATATAAATTTTTTTTTAACGTTTATTTATTTTTGAGAGACAGAGCGTGAGCAGGGGAAGGGCAGAGAGAGAGAGAGGCAGACGCAGAATCTGAAGCAGGCTCCAGGCTCTGAGCCATCAGCACAGAGCCCGACGCGGGGCTCGAACTCACAGACCGTGAGATCATGACCTGAGCTGAAGTCGGACACTTAACGGACTGAGCCACCCAGGCGCCCCTATCGTTCACACATAAATCCTCATGTCAGAGCTTCTGGGGACCAAACGAAAAACAAACTTCTTTTTCCCACATCAAAAATCGTCTGAGGTCGAGGAGTATCTTACAATCGATATGAACATTTAATGCAGCGTTCATTCTCGAGCAATTTATTATGAAATTATCGCTTTATTTTAAAATGTATTATTATAAGCTTATAAGCTATGTAAGGGCAACGTGGGTCTATTTTATTCTCCAGGGTGAATCTAATGCCCCAAACATTGTCTCATATGTATTTTACTCAAATTTTTGTCAAATTAATGGATTGAAAAAAATACAGTTTTTTAAAAAATGTTTTATGTAATATATATTTTTTAATTTATTTTTGAGAGAGACAGAGCACGACGGGGGGAGGGGCGAGAGAGAGAGACACACACAGAATCCGAAGCAGGCACCAGGCTCTGAGCTGTCAGCACAGAGCCCAACGCGGGGCTCAACCCCACGAACCGCGAGATCGTGGCCTGGGCCCAAGGTGGATGCTTCTCCAACTGAGCCACCTCGGCGCCCAGAAAAAAATATAGTTTTATCATTTGTCCTGTATTATAATGCAAATTATGAATTTCTTGGTGGTAGGGCACGAATCATAGCAGTTCCGTTTTCCATAATACTTAACACAAAGTCGTGTCCAAATTCGGCACCAACAAATGGTGGCTATAATTTGGCAAAAGGAAAAAATAACTCTAAACCAGGAAGAGAAGAGCAGAGAGGGAAAAAAAAAAGAAAGGGAAAGAAGAGATTGGGGACAAGAGGGGAAAAGAGCATGTGAGAGAGGGGTGAAATCACTAATTAGAAACGGGAAGTGGTGGATACCAGTCAAGTTTCAAGTGACAATGAAGAGATGACAAACACTATAATGGCTGGGGACAGGACGTGAACAGGAGGCGTCTGATTGACACTGAATTTGAGCAGGAAGGGCACAATGCATTTTTCGAGGCCAGCAAATTAATATCTGGAATATGTCTCCCATCGCGTGCAAAATTCTCCATCCAGCAGCGACAGACAGGGAGAATGAAGCCACTAGAACACAACGGTCCGCGCAGCTCGCCACACCAGCAAGGACTTCAGTCGCAACCACGACATGGGGAAGACTCCAAAAGGCAAGGTGGAAACACTGGTCACCCCTATTCTTTGGGCCAACCAATGAGCACCGAATGCCCTTCCATCTGTCCTCCCCCAGGACCACTCATCAGGACTGTGTCATCTTTCTCCAGTATTCTTTAAAGACAGCCAAGCAGACACCGGGGTGCTATTTGCAGTCTGGTGAGGACCTGATCAAAGGTAAGGGGACTTTTGAAACTGTCCTGCATGAAGAGGTGTCTAGATAAGACAACAGAGTAGAGGAACAAAAATACACCGTTTCAGTGGGAGCACGAGTATCGTTATCTGTGTTTGTGTTAAAGTACATATGTGTGCATGTGTGCTGTGATGTGTCTAATCACAGTTGGCAAGTATTGCTGTGGAATTTGCTGAGTGAAGAGAGTTAGTGTTATTGGGAGGGAAGGATGTAAAGGAGACGATGCTTCCTTTGACACACAGACTTCAACTCACCCCAGTGAGCCTCTCCTGTTACCTGAAATGTGTGAACTCTCCATGGAAGGGGTACAGAGCAGGGAAATGGTGAAGGAAACAAGGGACACTGGGCAGGAGAATGCAGCAATCTGAGACAAAAATTCAAAATCGAGAGAGGATGGGAATGGGAGAAGTTGAGGCATAGGCAAGGCCTCGGCTGCACCCCCGCCCCACTTCTTGTCCATTCAGGAGGGAGAAGGCATTGAAGACCCCTGAAGCATCGGCCTGTCCCACTCAGGGGCTCTCCCCCTCCATCCCCACCTGGCCCATCTCTTATCTTTCAGGGTCGTCATTTTCACCCAGGCGGCCCAATCAGCCCAGCCCACGTTACGCACAGGTAGCTACATCCTCATCTCAGAAGGGCCGGCCGCTGCTATGGCAAACGTGGCTAGAGCGAGTACCGAGCAAGTGTCAAAGGGAGGTGGGCAGAGCAGTCGAGTCACCTGAGATGCCTTACCACTGGAACTTCTAAAGTAGCGGTTCTCAACCGGGGACGCTTGTGCCCCCCAGGCGACACTGAGCAATGCCCGGAGACACTTTTTGGTTATCACAACTGGGGGCAAGAATGCTGCTGGTTTCTAACGAAAAGAAACCAGCGATGTTGCTAAACATCCCCTACTGCTCGGTCAGCCTCCGCAGCTGCGAATTATGTGAGCTCCGATGCCACCAGCCCAGTGGTTGAGAAACCCTGGCCTACAAGAAGCCACTCCTGAAGCTCGGCTTGGCGACGCAGAAGCCACCAGATTATGTGGCCAAGAAGGACAGAGTTGGATAGAGCCCGGCGTGGGGCATCTCTGGACTTCAGAAAAACTTCTAACTCAAGGAGATGAACGAATAGGAACTTGTGCAGCTGAAACGCTGGGGTCTTCGTAGTCAGAATGCAGAGCCTGCCTCTTCCCAGCTGCGTGAGCTCTGGCAATTACTAAAGGTTTCTCCATCTCTATTTCTTCATCTATAAGTTCAGGGTCCTAATAACTGATCTATAGGAGTTTGTAAGGGGTAGAGAAGATATTAAACATGAAATACTTATCAACAGACGCTCAACAAAGAGCCCATCCTTTCCCTTTTTTCTGGAATGAACATTGAAGAGGTAGAGGGAGGAAGGAGATAGTCAGACACTCCCCCCACAGCCTGACATTTTCGGGGCTCCTCCATCCTCCTTCACTTCTTTTCCTTTTTCTTTCTTTTCTACCTCCTTTTGAGAATTGAGATTTCCCATCCATCGGTGATCACAGACTCAGGCAGGGGCTTGAGCTACCCCGTTTTGTTTGTTTGTTTGTTTGTTTGTTTTGCTCGTCTTTTTTAACCTCGTGACTCAAGAAGATACAGCAGAGTGAAATCACCAGGTATCTATGCACAAAAGAAACCAAGAAGCCTCTTGGGAAATTCCTCATCCTAAGGGAACAACGGGTTAATAGCAAAGGTGTGTTTCAAAGACAACGGGTGAGCTTTGACAGACGGGGGGGGGGGGGGGGGGGGGGGAGGGGGCGTTCTGAGCACAGCACACATCCTGAATCAAAAAATGTTCCCTTGTTCAATCATTGTGGACTCGTGCTGCGTCTCTGGACAAGGAGACTAATAAAGTCGACTCAAACCCAAAATTGTTTCTGTAAAATTTCGAGGGCTGCGGAGAGCACGAAGGGTCAGAGGTTCTGTGACTGTGGGGGATCTGGCATCGGCAGAGGCACCGATGGCAGTGGCATCTCTGTCTTGATCACGCTGGTGACCCGGTGGCCCCTAGCCACACTCTCGACAGAGGGCACTGGTTGCCGCTGCAGGCAGCAAGGCCCTCGAGAGGTATCAGCGGTGGAAACAGTCCCTCTGGGGCCTTTGAGGGCAATCGAATTCCTCCGCACAGAGACCCAGAGGGACGGCATGCACCCCCACGGCACCAGAGAGACCCACTGCGGGAGCGTGGCGCACACCCCCGGAGGGCCCAGCGCTCTGGAGAGACAACGCAAGCAGGGGAGGCAGACAGCCAGCCAAACACCGGCTTGGTATCTTTTGGTTGTCATTGGCACCTTTTTCTCTTCTTTTCAGAGATGTAAATATAGTTTAATAACTTTCCGATGATAAAAGTAACACCTCCTTTAGAAAGACTGAAAACTTCAATGACAAAGAAGAAAAAGACCACTGTCAATCACGCCACTGCTCCGAGCTGACTACCGCTAGAGTTGCAATGCACTCCCTCTGGTCTTTTCTTAGCTATGGGTATTTTTACATTGTTGGGAATATGGATGACGTCAGTGGACATTATCGAACGTCCATTTCCATGCCTGTCTTGTTTCTAGCTCACATGGAGAGGATCCAATAAGTTGATGCTGCAGGAGGTCTTGCCATGGCTCCTGCCCACCCAGCTCCATGAGGGCAGTTATTCTTATAACTTAGCTCACCTCTAATTGATACTTATAGGTCACCGTATCCCACTTCCCCGCTTCAATTAAGAAAATATACTACGTTCAAATCTTTCCCCTTAGGGGGAGGGAAAGTGAAGCCGAGGTAGCTTGCCTCGCCTTGAAGCGCACTAGGAGACAAAGGAGGACTGAGGGTCTTCCCCTCACCCAGATGATCACCACGTGTAGTCTCCCCTGGAGACGGCCTGGAACACATACAGTGTAAATAAAGACCCACGGAGGAAATCAAAGCCTAGCTCTCTATGATATATTAGAGGAATGCCAAATATTAGACCTCAGGCATTTGCACTGAATCCCTCACATTCCATGATTGGTATTCGAAGCTCCTTTTCTTGTCCTTTATGTCTTTTTTTTTTTTTTTTCGGACAGGATATGAATCCTGAATCAAGATTGTAAAACTAAATCATTGAAAATATATGCATGCTTAGCAAAAGGATCCTAGGGTTTAAGAATCATTTTTAAAATTAGATTTTTCAATTTGATTCAATAAACATGTATTGAATATCAGCCCTGGAGTCTACAACTCTATTCATTTGTAGGTACTAAAGGCCCCCAAGAGGCAAGCCCACTCTAGACCAATCCCAATTAATCCGGCCTCCAACCATTAATACACATATTTTCATTGAGTATTTCCTATTTGCTGGGGGCAGTGGGCAAAGAGTTGTTTGAGGTCTGTATGTAATATGTCCGCAATCAATATATATTTCCCTCTTTACTATAGACAACAAATGTTTCACTTTCCTCTTAACTCTCCTATAGGAATATATGTATAAATGTATAATTCTCCTATATACACATACATTTTTACAAATACGTGATGGTAAGTGACACCCAAAAATGGCTGCGATGTTGGGAGGTGTAAGAAACACAGGGGACTATGATGACCCAGAGTGCTCACTGTCTACCTAAGGAAGACAGTCACTACTGATCCCAGCTGACTGACCCTGGTGGATTTGTGGGGCCAATGTCAAGTTTTTCAAGAAAACACAAGAATTTGATTTAAGTCTTCCTTTTCTAAAAGTTCATTTTTTGAAAAATGCTGTGTAGGTCAAACAAAAAAAATAACTAAAATGAAGGACATACTCTTAAACACTAGGAGAATGTGCATGAATTGGTTCAAACTCTAGGGAGGGTAATCTGGAAATAGCTGTCAAAATTAAAAGTGTACATTCTTTCAGGGCAGCTGGGTGGCTCGGTTGGTTAAGCGTCCGACTCTTGATTTTGGCTCAGGTCATAAACTCAGGGTCATGAGATAGAGCCCTGCATCACGCTCCGTGTTGGGCTCCATACTGGACATGGAGCCTGCTTAAGATTTTCTCTCGTCCTCTCCCTCTGCCCCTGCTGTGCTCTCTCTCTCTCTCTCTCTCCTCTCTCTCAAAAAAAGAAAGAAAGAAAGAAAGAAAGAAAGAGAGAGAGAGAGAGAGAGAGAGAAAGAAACAACGAACAAAAGAAAGAAAGAAAGAAAGAAAGAAAGAAAGAAAGAAAGAAAGAAAGAAAGAAAGAAAGAAAGAAAGAAGAAAAAAGAAAGAAGAAAAAAGAAAGAAGAAAAAGAAAGAAATGTGCATTCTTTCTGAATCAGATATTCCGGTCCTAAGTATTTATTCTGCAGAGGTATTTTCGCATGTGTGAAATAACGTGTGTTCAGTATTTGTTGCAGCATTGCAACGCTGCAAATCACATACATGCCCACTATTACAACGCGCCCATACCATAGAATTCTATGTCATTATTTTAAAATTGAAGCAGCTTTATATAGAGTGATTTCACTGATAGAGTGCCAAGTTAAGGAAAAAAAAAAACAAATACAAAACACTGTATAAGTAAGTCACCCTTCGTGTAAAAAGGTAAAGAAAAGCATGCATACACATATAATTGCCTATGCCTCCAGATGGCCAAGGGCCACCGACTCCCTCTCAGACCTGGATGAGAGAAAGAAAAAAATCTGTATGACTCTGGATTCAAGGTTTTTGGCCACTCCACCACAGCACCACGCTTGTCCTCTCCCATTATCTTCTAGTCCCTATCTCCAGATGGGCATTCCAATTCAACAGCTAACAGAAGCTATGATCACGAGAGTTTACCATTTCTCTTTCCTTGTGTGGGATTCTACCTCTGGGCTTCCCTGCCACTAAATACTGCCTGAGATATGGGCAGCCCATCCAGAACGAGTCCTTCCTCGGCCATGCTTCTACGGGCATCAGGGAGTGGGCTACTGTCTCCTCCTTCTGAACCAAGTCCTTCTATTTAGAGCACCTTCTAATTAGAGCACCAAGCCCAGGTGGCAAGAGGGGTCCACGGAGCACAAGAACCTCATTACCTAAATGGTCAAGTAAATCTTACAAATGCTGCGCACAGTTACATATTCACAAGCACGCTAGCATAATGATGACTCCGAAGACTGCAGTGCAGAAAGACGGTTGCCCTTTTTCACCCCACAGTTGCCCAAGATTATTTGACTAACGAACCTTCCCTCTTTGCTGTGTGCCTGTGGACATCATGCAAAACTAGTGTTTTCCAGGTGTAACACACTTGGGAAAATCTATCCCAACCCAAATCTAGCTTCCATTCTTTTCTCCAGCTTGCCCCTTATAAAAGAGGTCCCAGTAGACTTCCCGAACAAACCCATGAGGGATAGGACAAACTACAAGAAAAAAAATAATAAAGACACTAAATAAAAGGAGAGAAATCCAATAAGGAGGGAAAACTCAAAATTAAATATCTAATTCTATTATCTGGTGGTTATGGTCATCTCGGGCAGAGAAAATGAACGTGATCATGGAAAATAATAAATCAGAAACTAGAAGGCCAGCAGGCAGGAGAGCAGACAGGAAATGTTGAAGGTCATAGCAGGCGATGGGTTGTAAGTCAAGAACTAAGAGAACACCAACACCGGAGAGGAGGTCAAGGCCAATGGCTCCCCTCTAGGCAGCCCATCGGAAACCAGTAAAAAGCCACTGGCATGAGATGGTTACAGACTCTTCCCCAACAGAAGCTTCAAAGATTACTACTTGAGGTTTGATGTGAATCCCCAGAGGCCAACACGGTGACACGTGTTGTACATGTAAGGGGAACCCTTAACAAGGCAGATGCTATAGATTTATATATTCATTGCCATAATTTTCTGGCAGACTTTTTCTAGCAAAAATTTTATACTAGGGTGATCTAGAAAGAGATTAGATTTCTAATGCACGTGAAGGTGCCATAAGAGATCGCAGTAGCCCTTCTCCAAAGGTCTACTCAGTCCACAGAAGGCCATGGGCGCATGGCAGAATACCAGCCATTAAAGTAAGGTGACCGGCACCCTACACTTGGCTCCACCGGACGGTTCCTTCACTCACCCAAGTCTAAATCTCCTCACTGGCTCAATGAACTCGGCTTCTGGAGGATCTTTCAGTCATTTGAATACGCTACATACGTTCTTACCTCTGATTTTTCACACATGCTTTGCTTCTACTTGAAATGCTCATCCTTCACTTACCACCAGGCTGACCCTCCAAATCCTTCCGGTCTCGGCATAAATGCTAAATATTCTGGAAGGCCTTCACTTCTACCGTGCCTAGTCCCCTACTGAAAGTTTTCATAGACCATCGGTATCATCCACCATCATAATTCACATCAAATTTTCGCATAGTTATTTTAGTGTTGGTCTTTCCCAACAGACTCTAAGCAGCACTAGGACAGGAAACATCTCACTTGTTTAGGGCTGTCTCTTCACTGCTATGCATACAGAAGGAAGTCAATAAATATTTATTAGAGGAAGACATGAATGACCTCAAGATTCACATAGAAACCAATAAGTTTCATTTTTTAAAGTTTATTTATTTTGAGAGAGACAGCATGAGTGGGGGAGGGGCAGAGAGAGAGGGAGGCAGAGAATCCCAAGCAGGCTCCACACCATCAGCTTAGAGCCTCATGTGGGGCTCGAACTCATGAAACCATGAGATAGAGACCTGAGCTGAAACCAAGAGTCAGATGCTTAAGCTCCTGAGCCACCCAGGTGTCCCAACAAGTCTCGTTTTTAAAGATTTTTTTCCAGAACTAGTGTATCTATTCATTTAATTTTATCAAAGTAAGCAAAATTCACTTGTCTCATGCTTAAGAAAGTCAATTCTTAAATCCTGATGTCTTACCTCCACATATTTTTAAAATTTTTTAAATATTTATTTATATGAGAGAGAGAGAGAGAGTGAGTGAGCAGGGGAGGGGCAGAGAGAGAAGGAGACACAGAATCTGAAGCAAGCTCCAGGCTCTGTGCTGACATGGGGCTCGAACTCACAGGCCGGGAGGGTCATGACCTCAGCCGAAGTTGGACATGTAACCAGCTGAGCCACCCAGGTGCCCCGATATACGTATTTTTTAAAGAATAAAGTGCTATCTAGGTACAAATATATTCCTGCGAAGTCGTATATATTTCGAGTATATGAAAATGGTTTCTATTTTAATTGTACTCAGCAGCGCAGGAGGAATGGAGTCATGAAGAAACCCCCCATCCCAGTTTCCCTGTTTATTAGTTCATTCAGATTAATTAGGGCTGTTTTTACTTTAAAAGAGTGGGGTCTTGATATTAAAGGGGGAGGAGTATTGAAGAAAGCTCTCTTACTATTGGTATAAAGATGTTTCAGTCATTCTCTTCAGCGAAAAAGCAAGACAGAGAACACCGTGTTATTTGCATGAGGCCCCTCTATGGCCTCATCCGCTGTTCTCCCAGAGGACTCGGTGCTTGGTGCTTCTCACGAATGGGGAAGCCAGAAACGATCCAGTGACACAAGCAGGGAGTAGAAAGATGAGATCACCTGGATCTTAATGGGAGCAGGGGCAGAGTTCAAGGCAGATGACATACATCCCTGCGTGAGGGAGAATTTACTCCTGGGAAACCAGAATCTCAGCACATGCACACGTTCGGCACAGACTCTGAAGCTGGACTGCCTGCATCTGAGTCCCAGCTCGGCCACAACCACCTGGGGAAACTCGTATAAATTACTTAACCTCATGGTGCCCAGTCCCCTCATCTGTAAAATGGGAACTGTTTGGGGAGCTGCATATTGGGGTAACTGCATACAGGTAAAAAAAACAAGTCAGTGGATTCGAGCGCTTGGAAAAATGCCCGCCATACTAAGTACTCGATACACATTAGATATGACTTTTATCATCTTTGTTCTCCATTCATGGGCAGGGCCCAGGAGGGAGTTGCTTTTGTGAGGTACGCAGTACACCACGGTTCTCCAGCCTAGTGTGAGGCGATTGACAAAAACTGAAATAGCAAAACTGTCTCAGGGAGCGCCCCAAAGAGCTGAGATCATTTACAGGCCAATCTAGAATCGCCTGGGCGCCTCCACATTCTCTGATGTGGCGTGGGCAGCGGCAGCAAAGGAGAAGACAGAAGGCAGGGTGAAAACACCAGTGCCACGGGGAGGGCGATGGAAGGAGGAAACAGCAGTCAAGAAGCAGATATAGGAAATGGCGGGAGACAAAGATCATTCGCCTCCCCGGTCCAATGTCTCTGGGCTTTCCTGTTAAGGTGCCTTCTGGCAAACAGAGTAAGAAGCACCTCATGGAAGGAGGCACCCACCACCCCAAACCTGTAGAGGCGTCCTTCAGGTCTTTAACTCATCAGGGAAAAATTTCCTTGGACAACACTGAGGCACTAAGCTGGGAGTTCAAAAAGTAAGTTTTATCCATCAGTAAGTTATTTGTTAGCCTACTGCTCTCACTCTATAGCATCTTACCATTTCCTGCCATTAAATATCAGAAACCGATTTTTGCTTAAAATTGTAGAAAGCTTTACACTTTTGCATTTTTTAAGTTTTTGTTAAATTCCAGTTTGTTAACATACTGTGTAATATTAATTTCAGATGTACAATATAGTGATTCAACATCTCCATACAATACCCAGTGCTCATCACAGGTGCACTCCTTAATCCCCATCACCTATTTCACCCATCTCCCCTTCCCTCCCCTCTGGTAACCATCAGTTTGTTCTCTACAGTTAAGAGTCTGTTTCTTGGTTTACCCCTCTCTTTTTTTCTCCTTTGCTCATTTGTTTTGTTTCTTAAATTCCACAGATGTGTGAAATCATATGGCATTTGTCTTTTTCTGATTGACTTATCTCACTTAGCATAATACTCTCTAGCTCTATCCATGTCGTTGCAAATGGGAAGATTTCATTCTTTTTTATGGCTGAATAATATTCCCATGTATGTGTGTGTGTGTGTGTGTGTGTGTGTGTGTGTGTGTGTGTGTGTCTGTCTGTCTGTCTGTCTGTCTGTATTCATTCCACATCTTCTTTATCCATCCATCAGTTGATGGACACTTGGGCTATTTCCATAGTTTGGCTATTGTAGATAGTTGCCTACATAGTTTGGCTATTGTAGATAATGCATCAGCATGCATGTAACCCTTTGAATTCGAATTTTTATATTCTTCGGGTAAATACCTAGTAGTGCAATTGCTGGATCATAGAGTAGTTCTATTTTAATTTTGAGGAACCTCCACACTGTTCTCCAGAGCGGCTGCACCAGTTTGCATTCCACCAATAGTATAAGATGGTTCCTCCTTCTCCACACCTCACCGGCACCTGTGTTGTGCTGTTGATTTTAGCCATTCTGACAAGTGCGAGTGACACCTCATTGTAGTCTTGACTTGTGTTTCACTGATGATCAGTGACGTCGAGCATCTTTACATGTGTCTGTTGGCTAGCTGGATGTTTTTCTTTGGAAAATGTCTACTAACCTATTCTGTCCATTTTTTAAAATTGGATTATTCATTTTGGGGTGTTGAGTTTTAGAAGTTCTTTATATATTTTGGATACTAACCCTTTATCAGATAGGTCATTTGCAAATATCTTCTCCCATTCCATAGGTTGCCCTTTAGTTTTGTTGATTGTTTCCCCTTCACTGTGAAGAAGTTTTTTATTTTGATGAAGTCCCAATAGTTTGTTTTTGCTTTTGTTTCCTTTGCCTCAGGAGCCATATCTAGAAAGAAGCTGCTATGACCAATGTCCAAGAAGTTACTGCCTGTGTTTCCTCTAGGATTTTTATGGTTTCAGGTCTCCACATCTAGTCTTTCATCCATTTTTGAATTTATTTTTGTGTTCGGTTGTAAGAAAGTGGTCAGTTTCCCAATGCATTTGTTGAAGAGACATCCTTTTTCCCATTGGATATTCTTCCTGCTTTGTTGAAGAGAGTTTGACCATATAGTTGTGGCATCATTTCTGGGTTTTCTATTCTGTTCTATTGATCTATGTCTTTATTTTTGTGCCTGGGCCATAGTGTTTTGATCACTACTGCTTCGTAATATAACTTGAAAATCTGGAATTGTGGATGCCTCCAGCTTTGCTTTGCTTTTTCAATGTTGCCTTAGCATTTGGGGTCTTTTGTGGTTCCATATGAGTTTTCGGATTGTTTGTTCTAGCTCTGTGAAATGCTGTTGGTATTTCAATAGGGATTACATTGAATGTTCAGATTGCTTTGGGTAGTATCAACATTTAACAATATTTATTCTTCCAATCCATGAGCATGGAATGTCTTTCCATTTCTTTGTGTCCTCTTCAATTTCTTCATTGGTGTCTTACAGTTTTCAGAGTACAGGACTTTCACATTCTTGTTTAGGTTTATTCTAGGAATCTCTATATACCAATAATGAAGCAGCAGAAAGAGAAACTAAGGAATTGGTCCTATTTACAATTACACCAAATACATTTTTCCATTTAGAGACTACGGGACTCATTACTACGTTGTCAGGAATGATATATATACATTATCATCACTATGTTGTCAGGAATGAGAATATAATATATATCTTTCAGAGGTCATTTAGAAGACAAAGACACAATCATTAACTTCATTATAACATTGCTTATATTATAATCTGGTTGTTCCTTTCAAAAAGCATCTGTGAACATGTTGGAACTTGTCATTAAGTCCCTTGGCAGCAGTATCTACCTCTAATCTTTGGG